>ML782336.1:210115-222367 GCA_009831015.1 Picea engelmannii | reverse complement strand
TTTCAGATGGAGGATTCCTCTCCTGTTAGTAGACCTATGGTGGTTGGTTTCAAGCTCAGTAAAGATGATATGTCACCCGATGTTGATCAAAGGACATACCGCTCAATGATAGGCAGTCTTTTGTACATCACAGCATCCCGTCCTGATATAATGCAAGTTGTTGGAATGGTAGGTCGTTATCAGTCAACTCCTAAACAAAGTCACTTGGTAGCTGTCACAAGGATATTCAAATACTTGAAGGGAACAATGAATTATGGTCTATGGTATCCTAGAAATCAGAATTTTCAGTTAACTGCTTATTCAGATGCAGATTGGGCAAACTGTGTTGATGAGAGAAAAAGCATCAGTGGAGGAGCATTCTTCCTGGGTGACTCATTAGTAGCATGGCTTAGTAAAAAGAAAGGATTTATTTCCTTATCAACTACAGAAGCAGAGTACATTGTTGCTGCTACTTGTTGCACTCAGATTTTATGGATGATACAAACTCTTGCAGATTTGAAGGTAACTTACACTGATCCCATTCCACTTCATTGTGATAACACCAGTTCCATCAGTCTCTCTAAGAATTCTGTACTTCATTCAAAATCTAAGCACATACCAATAAAATACCATTTTCTCAGAGAACAAGTTACAAATAGAATTATTCAGGTGAATTATATTCCTTCCACATAACAAATAGCCGATATCTTTACTAAGCCGTTAGCAGTGACCCCTTTTGGATATCTTCATCAAAAGTTGGGGGTTATAACTTCTTTCGTCTAATCTGTTCACCTGGTCAGGGGAAGTACTTATTGAATATCTGTTGTATTTGTAAGTTGCTCATAGTTGACAGGGGGAGTATGTATTGCAACAGCTCAGGGGGAGCATGTCTCTTCTTTGACATTGATTTCAAAGGGGGAGAAAGTGTGGTAATTTCAAAGATGCTACAGTGGTGTAATTGGATGTTCTTCAAGGGGTTGCCATCAATGCCAAAGGGGGAGATTGTTGGCATGTTTTCAGACAGAGGCAGACTATGCATGTTTTTCATTCATGGCAAAGGTCACGACTAGAAGCACAATGATGATCGCATGGCAAGATCAGAAGCTAAACTCCATTTCGGGTATCAAAAGCTAAAGCATGTTTTCAGACAGAGGCAAAGTATGCGTGTTTTTCATTTATGGAAAAGATCATGACCAACAACACAACGATGATCACATGGTAAGATCAGAAGCTAAACTCCATTTCAGATTTTCGGATACCGGGAGTTGGAGGAGTCAAGAGTCGAGACTCTTCATCACAGGAGTCTCGAAGTTGAGAAATGCGAAACACCGAAATCCCGAAACAGGCACATCAACAAAGACTCCATTTCAGAGTTTCGCAGACCAGGAAATCAAAGATCAAAGGAACTTTAACCTTTGAAGTAGCGAACCCTGAAATCCTGAAACAGGCACATCAACAATGACTCCATTTCGAAGTTTCGGATACCAGGAGTTGGAAGTGTCGAAACACTTCACCACAAGAATGACGAAATGCCGGAATGCCAAAATGCGAAAAACACCTTTTGGTGTAGGTTTCAGATACCAAGAGTTGGAGTGTTGAAACACTTCACCATAGGAATGCCGAAATGCCGAAATGCCAAAATTATGAAATGCGAAAAACACCTTTTGGTGTAGGTTTTGGATACTGGGAGTTGGAATGTCGAAACACTTCACCACAGGAATGTCGAAATGCCGAAATAAACACAATACCCTATGGATTTAATCCAATGGTGTTGGTTATTTGAGAATCTGATCAAAGGGTTATTGTTGATCTTTATGATTAACTGTTCATTTACGATTCAGTTAGCAGAACCGAATCATGGTTCTTGGACGGTTGGTGATTCAGTTGCTGAGGCGTTTTTGCCCAAGAAGATTCGAGGCGTAACCTAAGAGTAAGAGAATAAAAGATATACGTTGTGACTGTGTGCGCATGGCTGTGCTGAGTGAAAAATGAATTGAACTGTAGAAAGGTAAAATTATAATATGCGTAGTGAAAAAAAAAACACAGTGATGAGGAACAAAAGCAGAATATAACAGAATAGTGGAAGAGAGCAGAAAAAACACATATCAAAGATGCATATCTATCAGAAGAAGATAAATCTGAGGTGTGCATGATGAGACAGAGGATAAGATCATAAAGCTAAAAAGGATGCAAGAAGGGAGACACTGATGCAGGCAGAGCAGAGCGGCATAGCTGAACAATGATAAGTCTGGTAAGAAAATGAAAACTATTGAATCACTGTAATAAATTCATAGAAATAAAAGTTTTATATTTTAGGGTGGTCGAGAGGTTCTAGGGGGGACTGTTGTCCTCAGAGGTTCAAGTGGGTTCTTGAACACAGGGAGTTGTAGCTTCCATCTGGTTGCAGCCAAAGAAACTAGGGTGGTAGGGTGGTGCAAGGGAGAACAAGTGTTCTCTGTTATACAGGTTGGAGCCTATGTAACTGGAAGTTGGTGCTTCCATCCAGTTGGTGTTGGAACACTCAGGGAGTTGGTGCTTCCTTCTATTGGGTGTTAGAGAAACCAAAGAGTTGGTGCTTGTATAAGTGGAAGTAGGTGCTTCCATCCAGTCGGTGTTGGAACACTAAGGGAGTTGGTGCTTCCTTCTATTGGGTGCTAGAGAAACTAGAGAGTCGGTGCTCTCAAACAAGTTGGAGCTTGTAAAATAGAGGTAGTAGCCTCACATTGAGTTGGTGCTCAATTATAGATGATGTACATAACTTAAAAGACTGCCTATCATTTCGAAGAAGAAGAGGTTTTCTCCCTCTATGGGTTTCCTCATGAAAATCCGTCTCTGTGTATATCTTATGTGTGATTGATGCTCATTATTTATGTTGTCCATATGTTGTAATATTGATGATCACTTGAAGAAATATTAAGAATGTTTTAATAGACTTAAAATTGTTTAAGCACAATAAAAATTGATTCACCCCCCCCCCCTCAGTTGTCTTAGTAATTTCAACACAAGATACCTTTTTCTCCTCATTAACTGTTGTCCAGGACCTTTGTCTACTTTGATATTGATTGCACGAACCCTACCACCACATCTACGTGTCTCTAAAAATCTAATTTGCAAAGGTCCTCACGGGACGAGGTTGGATGACCAATGGTGCCTCGTGGGACAATAATGTCTGACCAATGAGGATGTCTCAAACCCATCCTAGTAGCAATCTGCAGTCTACAGGGGTCCTCACACGACAAATTTGGGTGACTGGCGGGGCCTCATGGGACCCTTGACTTCAACCAACGAGGATGTCACTAATAGGCCTTCCAAAACCCTCATATACCTGCAAAACTGGGATCTGCCTCCTCTGGCCTCCGGATAGTTTCACAATATCCTTTGTCTCCTCATTAATTGTTGTCTGTGGCCTCTGTTTACTTTTATATTGAATGTAGGAGCCCGACCACCACATCTACATGTCTTTGCAACTCTAGTTTGTAGAGGTACTTGCGGGACGAGGTTGGAAGACCACCGGTGCCTCACAAGACAATAGTGTCTGACCAATGAGGATGCCTTAAAAACCTTCTTGGTGGCAATCTATAGTCTACAGAGGTCCTTGTGGGAGAAATTTGGGTGACTGGAAGGGCCTCATGGGACCCTCAACTACAACCGATGAGGATGTCGTTGATAGGACTTCTGAAACCCTCTTGTACCTGCAAAATTGGGATCGACCACCTATGGAAATTTTCACAATCTCCTACACGAGTCGATCTACCTCCAACTGAAAACAATATCAATTGAAGCTCTAATGAAGACCATGTATGGATCCTCCTCCATGTCTAGCTAGGGTGGATATTGCACAACCAAAACCAAACCAAAAGTGGAAGGGTTTTGCTAAATCCTAACAAAACAATGGCTCAAAGAGCACTTCAAAATGAGAGATCAAATCATAATGCCAAAATCAAGCTCTACCCCTCCTTTTATCCTCTTCCATTCCTTCTGTAACTTTCCTCCTTTTGACCAAATCAAACCCTGACCTCATTTTCCCTCCAATTTTCATTTTAAGATTAAAAGTCACTTTAATAATGGTTAATTAACTTATTAATCTAAAGTTACTTTATTTACTTAATGTCACTTTGAACACATAGAATCTCCGAACTAAGTGACATTAAATAACCCCTTTTTACTCCTTTTTCTTCACTAATGAGCCATGGAATTCATCTCCACTGTCTAACAAGGGAATCCAAAAATGGGGACATGACAAATGCTCCCTTCCCAAATATTGTTTGTCCTCAAGCAATGTCATCACACCCATAGGAATAACAAAATGAACCAAGCTGAAACTAATGATGATCCTCAGGTCCCAAATCCATCTGAAATATACATATCACCTACTGCCCACAATATTGTCCTACAATGTGCTAACACTAGGGGCCCCTTGAAGGTCATCTATAAATAGAGCAACCAGATACTATGAAGACTCAATACACTCTTCATAGAATGTCCCACCTAGGAAAATGATCCACTAGGCCATATGAATAGTCTCCTGAAAATAATATCTCTCTCTCGCATATGTACCAGTTGCCAAACTATCAACCCATAAAATCCCATGGTCCCATGGTCCCATGCTATCAACAGAAAGGACTCATCATCCTGTCGTTGCACCACTTTGATCACAGATATATGCCCCCCCTTCCTAGACTACCTCCCTAAGTTGTAATGCCTCAAATAATCATCCCCATTATCAAGGATTATATCTTTCCATTGAATCTCAGTGGAGTCACCCAAACCAACTCTAAAATCAGACATCTAAGATAATTCTACGTGGCCACAAACTAATAGGGATTCCATGAAACCTAGTCTCCGAGTAGCAAAGGGAAATCCCTAATGCTCCATCATCCCCATCCTACTGCAATCATCCAAGCATCATCTGGACAATCTCTTAACACGTCGTTTGCAAAGTCTCTCCATATGAGCACAAAAATCTCGTAGGTGGTAAAGTCACCAGGGTCCTGTTGATCACTCAACACACCCTAAAAATCCTATGTCAAATTTTACTTTTTGGGTACCACTTGATCTTTTGCACTGTCTAATTCGACTTCATTGTGAAAATGTTGCCTTTGCTTATCATATTGGCTCTCATTAACTCTTTCAAATTTTTCTTAAATCTGTGAAAATTAACAACTTAAAAGGACTAACCTTTAGATAAAGAATCAACATCCAAAGCATTTCACCCGATGCACCCAAATTAGGCATCGAATGGGTTTAAAAGATGAAGGAAAATAACTCAAAAAACCGCAGTCGTCAAGCGTCGATATTCATCGGCATCAGCAGAAGGAATTTTTCTTTCGTGATTAGCATCACACAAGGATATCACTGACAATTGATCCCCTTCGGCATCGGTAAAAGGAGAAAACAATAAGAATTAACTAAGAAATAAATGACATTATCGATGGTTGATACCCGACGTGCTTAGCAAAACGGAGAAGACCAAACCATGACGAATGTTCATACCACTCTACATTTTTTCTCCGATCACCGACTCCCAAAACATTTAGGCATCGAGAGTTTTGAGGACACTAACCCAAAGGAAAATACGCGATAGGTTTATCCCTGATCGTCGATCCCTGACACCTTTTTGGCATTAGCGAACCCAGGTTTAACACACCATTGGAGGAAAGCCCCAACTCTGACTAATACTCATGAGTTGAGTCACTGGTTTCCATTGCCACGTGTCCCAAGCCAGTTTTTCCACGTTAGCACCATACGACGAAATCAATCGGTGTCAGAGGTTTTTACAAAAGAACATCATCGAAAACACCCATAACACATTACCGACTCCCAATCCACCCACTAGAAAAGCGACATGATGGGACATTTTAGCGCTAGATATGTTGCGATCCAGAGCATTTAAGGGAATAATTAATTCCAAATCTCGCATTAGTTGCTAATTTGTGCACGAATCAAAAGGACCGTTTGAATTTACCGATAGAACACATCACCCTCCATGCCTCCGCCATCAAACCACAATGAATTAAATTGTAGAGATTCGGCGATAGATTTGTTTGAATTTCACTCATCATCGGTAAGTTCTTCCTCGTTAAATCCTCTCGAGCCATTGTAAATAAGATCATTCTGTGCGCAAAGGAGTTTCAGAGCATCCAGAGGAGCGATATGAGCAATTCAAAATCTTATGAGCCCCCCGTGAGTATCAAACTACAAATTTTAGCAAGCATTACAGGTATGTACCAGTCTGGATTTTTTGTGTTTTCACTTGATATATACAATATTAATCTATACGTGCTCTCTAAACGATTTCATTTTTTGATTGCAAGAAAGATGCCTTCGAGTATTGGATAAGAATAGCTCGGGAGCCTCATCGGTAAATTCAAGAAAATGGGCCAAGTGCGAGAGGAAATGGATCAAAATCAACAAGGAAATGAAGGATATCGGGCTCTTCGAGTTTGGCATGCCCGATGACTCCGTCGACTTACGCGACATAGTCAAATAACGCACCGAGTGATATTCATCATGGGCTCAAGAAATAGAAAATGTAACAAACACATCGCCAGGTCAAGTGCGACACTTTATGGAACACATGATCAAAGCTTGGGCTATGCTGAAATAGTTAAGTGCCAGTCTAGTCAAGTATCAGGCACATGTGGTAGACATAAGATAAATTTATGCGACCCCGATGGAACAACATAGATTCCCATACGCCAACACATGCGAGGAGTTGTTCATCCATTGGTCAGAGTATGAGAAGAGTCATCCTTTTAAGTGATATCTTGAGATGACTCTTAGACAAACTAATAGGAGAGAATGCCACATGGAGAATTTTGTTTTACTTATGTACACTTTAGTTGTTATTTTCAGTTAATTTTATGTTATAAATAAGGGCATACACCGATTAGTTAAGGGTCGATGGTTGTTGCAAGAAACTCTCATTTTTGGTTTTGTTAAGAATTATTTTGGAGCTTCCTTTAATTGAGAATTCCTTCTGGACCAGAGACAAGTTTAAGTTTTCATCAAATGCGTGTATGATTGGATGTGGAGAAGAACTATTTCCTATCTTGTCTCATGAATGGATGCAATAACAAGTAAGAGTTATTAAATCTATTGATAAGTTATCTGATGCAATGTTTTACAGTTCTTTTTTTAATGATGAAAATGAATCGTTGTGTTATTATGTGATGGATGATTAGATTTGAGTGAATTATTTTACTTGTCGTCATTTATCACATGCGTGTTTTCTTTTGATAAGTTGTATCTCATTCAGTAATTGGAAGATTCACATGGTTAACGTATTAGTACTAGGCATGTGGTTGACGATCATTGCCTACACACTCGAGTAAAGGGGCATCCCTAGCTTAGCTTCTTCTCCAGTAGTTTAGTTTGTTCCCACATTGTTACCTAGTTGGTTTATACCGGCTTTATCTTATATCAGTCTTGCCTAATAGAAAAACACAAAAAGAGAATGTTTGAACTGAAGGAGAGAAACCTTCACAAGAAAACATAAAGCCCATCGATTATTTCGGTCGGATCACAAGATTTGGAGAACCATTCCACCATTAAACATTGCAGAGTCTAATTGGGCCTCGATGGTTGGTTTTGTTCCTGATGTTGATTTAAAGGGATTTAGGACCCATCAATGGTAATGGCGCTAGAAGGATCGCCTGAAGAATGAATGGTTGAATACATATTCCATATAATATTTCAGACAACCTGTAGATTCAAAACAACCCACATGCATGGCTAGTCATTCCCAAGACAACCCACACACATTGAGTACTACTAAAACGAGTAAACCACCCCATCCCAAGGAAGAACGCGTGTTCCCTAATATACCTTACACTCTTCCTCACAAGGAATTAAATCAATTTAGAAGAATCATGAGAGCATACACCCGATAGATCGGTGTGTTGCCCTTAGCTCTGATACTTCCTCGAAGACAAAAAATAAGCAGGCTAGTGGTCGAAACCCCCAACCATGTCTTTGTGCACACATTATAAGACCTAATATATTTCTCTATCACCAAAATCGAACATCCTCTTAATCTAATCCATGAAACACCTGCCGACAACGTCTCTGAGTCGGATGATTTTTCGGAAGAGGAAGAGTTTAACTCAGGATCCGAAGATATGGAAGACAAAAACTACCATGATGAAGAAATGGGAAACCCACCTCAGAACAATCAACCTTGGTTGGCTAGATACACTTTGGCCATCCCAGGGCGAGTCCATAACCTTCCCTGACATCCAGAGAAATTACTTCCTAAATTTGACCCTGAAACCTTAGGACTACCTGAGGATCATATCAAGAAATTCATACTAGCTATCAGACTGATGAATGTCCAGCATGAAGATGTATTTTGAAAGCTATCCCCATACACTTTCTAGAATTCGGCTTCCACGTGGTATTTTAACTTACCTGTAGGATCCATAACTAGTTGGATCAAGTTTCAAAAAGACTTTCTGGATAAATTTGCAGAAGAAACTACTACAGGAGATTTGATGGCTGAGTTGTTCGCCACCACCATGAGTTCGAAGGAAAGGGTCAAAGACTTCAACCAAACATTCACAACTATCTTAAACAAATTCCAGCTCAAAGCTGAACCTACTTAGGAGTTTCAAATTGAAGTATACGTTAATGCCCTCCCAACTTCGATTTCCATGTTTGTGAAGAGGGCTTCCAAATGAACCCTAGCTGAGAATTTTGAAGAAGCCAAAATGATAGAGTTCCAAATGAAGGGATGTAAGGAAGTTCGGGTCTCATTAGTTAAGAAGGAAGTTCAACCTCCTCCCAGAAGAGGACTCTTGTTAACTAGACCCACAAGGAAACAAACGGAACAAGGTCTTGAAAAGGGTAGTGGAGACATAGAAGAACTACAACGCATGGTTAAGAAGTTATCAAATGAAATCATAGACATGAAGAGAAGTGCAGGGGAGGGAAACCAAGGCTAGAGGCCCTATAAGACTTTATTTAAAATAAATCCCCCATTCAAGGCTATTGAACCCCCCAGCTAACTTAAATATTGATCTGGGAAATGTAGCATCCGATTCTTTTTGTACTTATCACCAGGAAAACCACTCTGAAAGGGACTTCCGTCAATGGGTGCATGCCATGAAATTGATGTCCAACTAGTTTCTAGATGAGGTTTCCCTAACCAAAAATTCAAGCGGTTCAGTTATGAATGCTTCTAATCAGGAAGAGATTGATCCACCAGAAGATACCGCCATGCTGATATGGGATCCTGACCTAATTATTCCTTCCGATGACCTATTTGAGGTTCAAGAACCACCCACAAATATCTTGGTGGTGCAAACGCGAAGTAAAGTTCAACCCGTCTCAAATGACCTTGCTACTACCCAAACTTCGGGAGGAAGATCAACTCCCGATCACTTGAAAACACCTTTTTCTCCCTGTAAGAACCCTATAAGAATCCATACTCGAGAATCACCCAAGATCGATTACAACATAGTAGAAGATCTGAAGAAGTTGAAGGCTGATATTTCAGTCATGGACATATGTAGAATCCCTCAGCAAAAAGACTTCCTGCTACAAGCTTTGAAATCAGTAGAAAACCCTATGACAAGCAATGATCAGGAAAGGAATCTAACTCCCACAGATCTAGTAAATAAACCAACCATGAACGCTTGTTCTGAAGATAAGAAGGGAAAACATTTTGTCCCACCATTCCTTTTAACATTTGAATTTTTCAATAGAAACCTCCACAATTGTTTGGTCGACTCAGGAGCATCCTCTAATGTCATGCCACTGTCTATTTGCAAAAAACTAAACGCAGTACCTCTCAAAAGTGATAAACATGTAATACAACTAGACATAAACCAGGTGAAAGTCATGGGAGAGCTCAAAGATGTAATGATCCAAATAGTGACACATCTTGAATTTGTGCAAGTGATTGACATCATTGTAGTAGATATCCCATAAGCTTATGGGTTATTATTAAGCCGAGATTGGTTTTAGAAGTTGAACAGATACTTTAGTACAGATTGGGCACACCTTTGGCTACCATTGAAGAGACACAAAAATATGATCAAAATTGACAGGGAAAGATATGTTAGAAAAATAGGACCGTGGAGCAATAAAATAAAACAAATGCGGAAACAAAACATAGAAGATACACAAAATAATAGAGACACAGATTTATGTGGTTCACCCAGTGTGGGCTACACCCACCAGAGAAATTGCCAGGTCCTTCCTTTATTATTATCCAACATATGAAGGGATACAACCTACAACAAACCTGCTGTAACTTCCTCTTCTTTCTCTCACAGTCCTCTATCTCAAAATACAATATTCGCCATCAATCATAACCACAATACATTTCCCTCATAAAAGAGGGTTGCCTTCTAGGGAAAAAAACCCTAACATAATCTCTACTGTTAGATCTACGACCTTATAATGAACGGTCCAGATTTACAATGAAATTACAATATATATTTACAGGGCAATTTTTCCTTGGGGGGATTCGCCCCTGAACCCCCACTAGGGGCTCGCTTGCCCCTAGCTGGGGGGATAGCCCCCCCGGACCCCGTAGAGGGGGTACCCCCCTCTGCACTCCCCCACATGGAAGAGTGTACATACTTCTGTGGTGTAAATACTTCATGGGGTACAAACACGGCTGAAAGTAAAAGACCTCTGAATTAGGAAGATAATTAGGCTCCACAACCAACAATCTCCTACATGGAGACTAATCTCAACAACTCCATCGTTGTTGTATCTGCTGGACTTTGAACCTGGAAAATTTCTCATCTTCATATTCATTCTTGAAGACCAACTGAAACTGAGCAGGAACTCAGTTTCTCCCTGATTACTCCCTTTGTTAACATGTCTGCAAGATTCTGGCTAGTGTGTATCTTTTCCAACTTCAAATGTCCATCTTCCAAGGTGGATCGTATGAAGTGGTACCTCAACTGTATATTATTAGTCTTCGAATGGAAGGCTAAGTTCTTTGCAAGATGAATGGCACTCTCACTATCACAGTACAACCTGTTACTCTCTTGCTTCTTTCCCAATTCCTCCATAAACCTCTGTAACCAAATCATCTCTTTACTAGCCTCTGTAGCAACAACATACTCTGCCTCTATTGTTGAAAGTGAAACAACCTTTTGTAGTTTTGAAATACAACTTATTGTTGTTCCACCTATAGTAAACACATACCCTGTGGTACTCCTCCTGTTATCTTTATCACTTGCCATATTTGAATCAACATATCCTTGTAGAAAAAATTATGAACCTCCAAAACATAATGCATCATTAGCAGTACCTCTCAAGTATCTGAGAATCCACTTTACTGCCTCCCAATGTTCTTTACCTGGATTGTTCATATATCTGCTCACAACTCCCACTGCATGTGCAATATCTGGTCTTGTGCAAACCATTGCATACATCAAGCTGTCAATTGTTTATGAATATGGGACCTTGGAATTGTATTCTATCTCCTCCTGTGTCTTGGGACACATTTCCTTAGTTAATTTGAAATGGCTGGCCAAAGGTGTACTAACTGGTTTTCATTCTGCATTCTAAACCTCTCCAACACCTTCTCTGTGTACTCACCCTAAGACAATGTCAGTTTGCAATTTTTCCTATCTCTTGGTATTCTCATACCAAGGATTTTCTTTGAATCACCCAAATCCTTCATCACAAATGAATTGGCTAATTTCTTCTTGAGCACATTTATATCCTGCATATTAGACCTTGAAACAAGCATGTCATCTACATACAATAACAAGATAATAAAGCTTCCATTTTCTAGCTTTTCAAAATAAACACAGTGATCAAAATGACATGTACTATAACCATGTTTTGTCATAAACCTATCAAACTTCATATACCACTGCCTTGGAGCTTGATTTAGGCCATATAATCTCTTCTTCAACCTGCATACCAAATTCTCCTTCCCTTTGACCTCATACCCCTGTGGTTGCTGCATATAAATCTCTTCCTCCAAATCCCCATGGAGAAAAGTTGTTTTTACATCTAACTATTCAAGATGAAAATCTTCTACTACCACAAGACTTAAAATAGTTCTAATTGAAGTCATTTTAACAACAGGAGAAAATATTTCATCAAAATCTATACCTTTCTTTTGTACAAACCTCTTTACAACAAGTCTAGCATTGTACCTCTTTTCTCCTCCATCTTCTTCCTTCAACTTGTAAACCCATTTATTCTGCAATGCTCTTTTTCCTGCAGGAAACTGAACCAAGTCCCAAGTATGGTTATTTACCAAGGAATCCATTTCCTCTTTCATGCCTTGCTCCCACTTCC
>ML782336.1:122733-133905 GCA_009831015.1 Picea engelmannii | reverse complement strand
AATAATATCTACCATCACCCTTTTCACCCACTTTACTTTTTTTCCCCACCTCTAACTATATTCTACGACATTCTTCTGCACAAAAATACCCTTTCGGAACCATCGTTGTTATAGAAATATTGTCGCAACATATTTAAATCGTCAAATATTTATAGGTAAATTTATATCATGGTCCTTGCAATTGCGATGACCGTGACCTAAATATAACAAATAAATATTGTTATATTTAAGACACTTCGTCGAAGACGGGAACGGTTATAACGGTCAATTCGTCGCTCTTGCAACGAACGTTGACTATATCAATTTAGACTTTGTTAAAATGTATAACGGTCAATATGGATAGTATCAAAAAGTGTAATGGTCAATAGTCCACCATATTTATTATCGTCGCAAAACAGAAGAAAGTTTGGTTCCGTCGATAGAGCGACGAATACGGGGTGGATTAAGATCAAAATTGAAAATTTTAACTTTTTCTCTTGAATTGTGCGACGAAAGAGTACTTTCGTCGCAAGTAGTCGTCGCAATTTTTTCAATATGTAGTAGTGAGTGAAATTAAGAGAAAGGTCCCTATCCATGAACAACTGCAAATAATTATATTTCATCTGCTCTAGTGCCTCTTTGATGGTGAGCAATTGAGCACTAGTGACCCCATCTGCAACTCCTTTTTGTCTCTCCTCCATTTGAGATTTCCACATAAGATCTTCAATGAAATTGTGAGCACCGTCTGTCCTCGTCAACACTTGAACAATTTTCTCCTCGGTAGCCAATAATCAATTCTCCAAGTCACACAATGTTATTTAATCAACATGGAATGGTTTTTCACACAAGGGATCAACTGAGCCACTAGATGATGTCATGCAATGTGGACTGTCTTCTTGATGCAAGTTTTATGATCTGCCCTCATCCCCTAAATCAACCCCTTTGTTGTCAATTTATACACATAGCCCCCAATATTTTTCATGTTCTGGTACAATCATGTATGCATCATCATGCATGTGATAAATAGGATGAGGTACTGAATTCTCAGTCGAACCATCCTCATCATCGGCATCATATACAGGGAGAGGTATTGAATCTTTAACATTGACTGATTGGAACATCTTCTCATAGTCATCATAAGTAGGACAAGATGTTGTAGCCTCATCTACTCCATCGAGCACACTAGTGTCAATGGCCCTATCGGTCAGTTTCGATGATGTATCATAGGTTGTTGTTTGGTATTCCTCTATGCACACTTCCCTTTCATGGTTAGATGCATGTTCCTCTGCCTACTCTTCATGCTCTTCCTTTTTCATTTCCTGTCTTGTGTCATTAAAATAATACTCATCCAAATCCTTGGGCCAACTTTCATACCAAAGAGTGTAAAAAATTTTAAAAGGAAAAGTTGCATGGATCTCATCCCTCAATTTTAGATACTCATGATATTGAGGCATGATCTTCTTTGTCTCTAGCACCATATTGTCTTGTTGAAGAATTTTCCAAGTTTTATCTGAGAATCTCAGAGTTGTTTTTATTCTCGTGTCCATGGAAGGCAATGTTGATTTCTCCCTTCTCTGTAACCCATTCATGTTTGATTCAATCACAGACTGGAAAGATCACCAGCTTTGATACCACTATAATGTCCCCGACTAGGCTAGGCTGACATATTATGTTTGTTGTCCAGATTGTTGGTTTTCTTTGTACAATTTTTTCAAATAGTTTGTATTAATACTATGGTAACCATTTACATGTAATCTGCTATCCCCTACTCTTTAACTGAAATCGAGTTGGCAACATTAACAAACATCTTTCATGTACTCTTCTTGTAGACATTTGATCAAACATGTTGCATGCATTTGATACACAGAAATTAGGAGGAACAATCATGGTATCTTTATGATGAAATCCAAAATGCCAGCAATACAAAGTTGTGATAACAGTTGCACCCTAGATCTGGAGCACACAACTTTTATTGGTGGCAACAACAACTACAATATCCTCCTACACACACATCAAACCCTATTGGTTGCAACTGGAAGCTTCCAAATACCCTAATCACATAATAAATAAGTCATAATCTGGACAAGGTACCTTTGTCTCCTCATTACCTATTTTGCACAGCCTTTGTATACTGTGATATTGAATGCAGGAACCCGACCACCGCATATACATGTCTCTACAACTCTAGTTTGTATAGGTCCTCGCGGGATGAGGCTATATGACCAACAATGCCTCATGGTACAATAATTTTTGACCAGAGAGGATGCCTCAAAACACTCCCAATAGAAATTTGTAGTCTATAAGGGTCCTTGTGGGACAAATATGGGTGATTGGCAGGGCCTCGCGGGACCCTCGACTTCAACCAGCAAGGATGTCACTGATAGGACTTTTGAAACCCTCTTGTACCTGCAAAACTTGGATCATCCTCCTCTGAACAGTTTTTCAATCTCCTTTGTCTCCTCGTTAATTGTTTTCCACAGCCTCTATCTACTCTAATATTGAAAGCAAGGACCCGACTACCTCATCTACATGCCTCTATAACTCTAGTTTGTAGAGGTCCTCATGGGACGAGGTTGGATGACCAATGGTGCCTTGAGGGAAAATAGTGTATCACCAATGAGGATGGCTCGAAAACCTCCTGGTAGTAATCTATAGTCTATAGGGTTCCTCACGGGACAAAGTTGGGTGACTGGCGGGGCCTCGTGGGACCCTCAACTTCAACCAACGAGGATGTCATTGATAGGCCTTATGAAACCCTTATGTACCTACAAAACTAGCATCTTCCTCCTCTGGATAGTTTCACAATCTCCTTTGTCTCCTCGTTAACTGGTGTCCAAAACCTTTGTCTACTCTGATACTAAATGCGGGAACCCGGCCACCTATTAGCACAGGGGCATACCCAGGGTTCAACTCTAATAGTGCACCAACAAACCCTAAATATTGGCCCTTACGGAAACATGTGCTAAGTAGATGAAGCCTCACTCGAAATAGCAATAGGGGGATTGCAGGACACGGGTGTCTACAACCAGAGGAAATGCAAGATGATTCCAAAACAACAACGCAAAATAGCCTAGAGATTCTTAATAGTATTATGCATAACTTTGCGAAGTAAATTATATCTTCTTATCTTCAATAGGAAAAATAACAGTGCATTAACAGTATAAAAGGTAGTAAATAACAAAGCATTAACCACATGGAACAACAAGATTTTACGTGGTTCACCCTCTCTCTACGGCTATGTCCACATAACTATGTTTATTGATTAAATAGATGAAAATATACAATTCTATCTATGCACTCAGTTGCAGATCCTTCTCTCTCTTCCTCTTTTTTCCTATCTCTGTGTACCTAGTTGCAGAGTAGATCTTCGCACCCAACTGAAGACCCAAAATACCAGAATACCCTAAAACATAACACTTTTACATCTCAACACCACTTTTGCCTCGCCTCTTCTCAACTCTTCTAGACCTCTATTTATACATTCCATGACTCTTAGAAAACCATGGACCAAAGCCCAGGTGCCAAAACCCTAGGTCCACATAACCTGCATTTTAAGGACTTTGTCGACCTATTCCTCCCTCTTCTCTGTGAGGTGCTCCAAATCACCCATTAGTATTTTCTTCCGCTTGATGACTTGTCCACGATCTATCTTCTTTGTTGCTTTTTCTTCCTTGATCTTCTCTTTCAACGACTTGCTTTCCTTTACTTTGTTCCTTCTTTTATGCTTCTTTAACCACTTCGACCCTTCCTCGATTTGTGTGCCTTTCGCGCACTTCATAATTTGTCTTTCTTCTTCCTTAATATTCATTTTCTTCCTTAATACATGACCAAGGGCCAACATGCCCCCAACACTCACATGTGACTCGTCTTGAGTCACTGCAGGGTTGAGCCTTCTGTATTACTTCAACTGTAGACTACGCGGAGCAACCTGTGCTTTTTACTCTGTCCCTCCCTATCATGTGTAGACTGTCTTTACGGTGTCTAGTACCTAATTTCAACTGAACCTAGTACCTAGACCCTTCTTCCTTTGCTTTTACTAAGAGCTGCAAGGCAGCTGGTTGTCACAATACATCTTCAATTGGCTCCCATTTACTAAAACATCCTTCCATTCTCCATTAAGAGTATTCAACTGCGTGACTCCACCTTTTGTAACATAGACAACCTCGAATGGCCCAAGCCAATGTATCCTTAACTTTCCTAGATGTTTCATGAACTTGTTGTCATATAAAAGTACCAAATCTCCTTGTTTAAATGCTTTCTTCTTGATATGTTTGTCATGGTAAGACTTTTCTCATTCTTTCTGTACCTGCTGATGAAATCCTACAATGAACCTGTCTCCCTCTAGTTCCATCAATTGTGCGAGCCTGTCTTGAACAACACAGGTGTCATCCATACCTATAAATGTTGCAATTCTTAAACTAGGAACCAAGTATTCCATAGGTATCACTGCTTCCTGGACATAAACTAACTTGAAGGGAGTCTGCGTTGTTAAATTTTTGCAAGTAGTTCGATAAGCCCATAATAAAGATGCAATTCTCAAATCCCAATCATCTTTGTTAACATTGCAAATCTTAGTCAGCATTGTCTCCAAAATCTTATTGAAAGCTTTGACTGTACCATTCTCCTATGGATGATATGGTGTGCTCTTCTGATGGTGAACTTTGAACTCTTGATTCAAGGTTTCAATAGTTTTGTTAATAAGGTGTGTTCCTTGATCACTCATAAGGATCTTTGGGCATCCAAATCTAGTTATGATATCATCAAAGATGAATCGTGTAGTTGTAGTTTCACTACAGTATTTAAGTGCTCTTGCTTCTATCCATCTGGTCAAATACTATGTAGAAGTGATGATATATCAAGCTCATGTGCACTTTCCTGGTGGGTTGATAGGTCCCATAAAGTTAATATCCCATTTCTCAAATGTTTGTAAAGTTAACTGAGGTGCTAAAGGAATCTCATCCCTTCTAGAAGGCTTCCCTACTCTTTGACATACATCACAGGCTCTGTAGTATTCCTTAGCATCCTTATGTAAAGTGGGCCACCAGAGGCCAACTCTGAGAACCTTTTGCATTGTTGGTTTCCCTTCATAATATCCTCCTTCGATGTCTTCATGTGCTTCTACAAGAATCAATGGTATTTCTAACTCCATAACACATCTTCTTAAGATCTAATGTGGTCCCATATTATATAAATGTCCAACTATAAGTTGAAAATCTGCAGCACGGACTACTAACAGTTTCTTCTGAATAACTGTATACTCGTGAGGTGTCATTCTTGTACACGGGAACTGGACTATCTTGATGAAGTGATCATTGAATTTCCTGATGGCCAACAACTATGCATATGGTAGTGTATCATCCAAACTGGTAAGTTCCTCTCCATGTTCTAACATGGATAAGTGGTCAGGTCCCTTATTCATTCTTCCTGGCTTGACCACAACCTCAAATTCATACTCCTAGAATAATAATAGTCATCTGAAAATTATTCCCCCCAACACTGGCTTGTTGACTAAGTACTTCAATGCAGAATGATTGGTAAACATCTTAAAATATCCTCCCAACAAGTAGTGTCTAAACTTCTACAATGCATATACCATAGCTAAGCCTTCTCTTTCAGTTGTAGTATAATTCATTTCAGATGTACAAATCTTCCTGCTAGCAAAGGCTCTAGGGTAGTCAATATCTCATGTACTTGGTTGTGCTAAAACTACTCCTAATGCAATGGATTAAGCATCAACATGAACATGGAATTCCTTACTCCAATCTAGAAAAACCAAAATAGGTGTAGTGACCATCTTCTGCTTTAATGTGTCGAAGCTTTGATGGCATTCCTCTGTCAATTGAAACTTACTATCCTTCTTTAATAGCTTCTCCATAGGTGTTGTTATCTGTGCGTAACCCTTAATAAAATTATGTAGTTTCCAATGTGTCCCAATGTAGTGTGCATCTGTCTAACCAAAGTAGGAGGAGGTATATCAACAATGATAGCAATCTTGGAAGGATCTACCAACAACCCCTGCTTACACACAATGTGTCCTAACATCACACCAAAAGGTGAAAAGAAAATACACAACTTCAAGTTCTGGGCAATCTGACATTGCCTGGACTTATCCAACATTAATCTCAAACATTCAATATGATCTTTCAATACACTAAAAATGGTTGAGTCATCAAAGTAGGCCTCCAAAAACTTATGTAAAAATTCCTTAAATGCTTAGACCACCAACCTGGAAAAGATGGTTGGTGAATTCTTCAAGCCAAAAGGCATCACAATGTATTGAAAAGAACCTCGTTCTATTGCAAATGCAGTCTTATGTTTGTCCTCCTTAGCAATTCTGATCTCGTGATAGCCTAAAAATCCATCTGTGAATAAATAAATTGCATGTCCTCCTACATTATCTAGAAATTCATCAGTAAAAGGTGTAGTAAATGGATCATGTAAACATGCATCATTCAATTTCCTTAGATTTACATGGATTCTGATTTCTCATGTCTTCTTATCTTGGACCACCGTAGGGATGATCCATTCAGATTCTTCGACTAGTTCTATAATTCCTGCTTCCATCATTCTATCTAATTCATTCTTAACTTTCTGCTTGTACTTGGGATTCAATCTCTAAGGCCTCTGCTTGACAGGTCGTGCATCTTCTTTCAAAGGAATCTTCGTGTCTCCCATGGGCCCTTTAATTCCCTTCATGTCTGTGAACTTGGCTGGAAACAAGTCCTGATACTCATGCAATAGTTCTGTAATCTTACTAATAGTATCATCATCCCAATAGTCTCCAACATTTGCCAACTTAGTGATAAACTTCAAAATTACTCACTTCGATAGTGTCGCAAGTGTCGTCATTACAAGTGTTGTAAGTGTCACATCTTGTCCGCAAGTGTCGCATCTTAACTACAAGTGTTGCAAGTGTCACAAACAATATACTGCCATATTTCCTATGTCGTGCCTCTAACGACATCACAAAGACACTTAAGACACCCCAAAGACTAGTTTTTAATAAGAGAAGTCACTTGACAGGGAGTACAAACATTTTTCCATTGAAAAAACCACAAAAAAATGGATTTTGGAGAGGAGCTCTCCCCTACCCACTGTCAGGGAGTGTTGGCGCTCACTGAGCCTCTTTGGGGGAGTGTTTGAGTGCCCTATGCACCCTTTTGGGGGAGCGCTACCCTTTTTTTAGCAAATTTTGGGTTTGTTGAGACAAATAAGAGAAGAATCCCTCAACTCCTGAAGGTAGTTGGATTCGAATAGATGGTCAAGGCATGATATTAGGGAAGATCCTCAACTGAAGGAGAGGAATCCTCAACTTATCCCAAATATCTCTCAAGTGGTTGGACCTCTCCAAGTTTATATAAGGAGGCCTTCTCATGGTGAAAGGTACATGAAAAAGATTGGAGGTATGAAACCTATGATCTCATAGGCAACATACAGAAAAACAATGGAGATTGAGAATTACATCAAACTTATGATCTCATGAGTGAGATGTCATCAAAGCATTTAGTGGAGATTATTTGAGAAAAGGRGTTGGACAAGGAGAACTCGAAGAGGYTGTTGCACCTTCATTCAAAGGATTGTAAGTACTTCTACTTGTTCTCACTAATAATCAATGCTTGGCCTATTTCTTTCAAACTTATGTTTKTTCCRTATGAGTTTGTCTACAATAGATGGATCTATGTTTGAGCTAATCTCATTAGAGTAGGAAGTCCATTGTATCTTTGTTTATTTTGCAGGACCTATCAAGGAGCTCGAGATYGAAGCTCASCTTGGACTTTGCAAGGACAATTGTAGCTAATAAGGTACATATMTTTCTCCTTCTCTTTCATTTATTAGCTTGATTAGATCTAAAAGGAAGTCAGTGTCCATGTTAATAAATTTTCTGTCTTGGCCTTAGGAGTCTAGAGACCAAGAGGGAATCCACTTGTCCGCAGGGGGATTCACCTACAACAGAAATTGGCAACTCCACTGGGGACAAGCTCTGATTATTGTTTCCATTCCCAGATCTTGTTTTGGCCCTTTTCCCACTGATTTAATCTTCTCCACATTGTATTTTTTATTCTTATATGTGTTTGATTGCCTCATTATGCTATCAGGATCACCCTGATTGACTGAATTTCCTTGATTTTTTCAGTTTCTGGGATTTTTTTTGGGTTTTTGGAGAAGACCACTCCCCTCCCTGTTGTTGTTAGAGATCTAGCACTCCCCTTTAGCCTTACATAGAGCACTAGAATTCTCTAGTGACCCTTACACCAGAGCGCTACCCCATTTTTGTGAGAAATTCTCCAGAATTTTCATCTTCTGAAGCTATTTCTTGGTTTTGGCATTTGCTCAGGGTCTCATACTCTCAGTCCATCTTGGTATTGGCCTTCAATACTCTATTTTCTAAGGATTGATCTCTTCTTGTTTGCGAATTTGACAATTTTTTTCCTTGCCTTGAAGCCAGTCTTTGTCTTTGCTGACCTAGAGTTAACTTGTTGTTTTCTTCTCCTTTATCTAACTGAGTGAAAACTTTTGTGAGGAAATCCAAAGGTCTGTGAAACTTTTCATTTGATCTTTGAGGTCAGTTTTCCAACATTTCTCTTTTGTTTGAGGTTTTTCTTTGGTTCTTGTTTGCAAATTTGGTTATCTTTGTCCTTCTTGTCTATTTCACGACGAGAGTGTATTTTTGTTTTGTGTGAGGTTTGCTTCTAATTGTTTAATCTTGAAGTCTGATTGAAATTAGAAGTTTTGCATATGATTATCATTCACATATAAGAAAAAGGACATATTTTAGTGATTGGTTTGGATATTAGAAGGCATTTCTGAATTTTTTAGCATTGCATTGGCTTTGATTGAGAAACACTTGTATGAGGACATTGCATATTAGTGTTTGATAGTGAAAACAACTTTTCTCCTTCCCWTAAATAGGAATTCATCGAAAGAAACGATTGTTTATCATCTTCTTGTGCATTTTTGGGAATTGYGTTATCATACCATCAGTTTCATTGGCATACACCCTTTGAGTAAAGAACAGTCATAAAATCATCACTAATTAAAATTTATCTAGAAAATTTTTGTTTCTAGGATCTTCCACCAACATTAGAATAGGATTCGCACTTTAGATTAGGCTGTGAGTACAACTCTCCAAAGTTTTTCAAAAAAAACATTAGTATCCTGAGATAGGGAGAGTCAAATCCAATTGTCATATAGGCTTTCTGGGATCCCCCTCTCACATAGGGGTTACGCACGAGGTCGCATTCGGGTGAGTTACGGAGATTATCCCTTCGTGATTCAACTGTTTGTAGTGGTCGGATCATATATTGGGGGTCACTTGAAGGTATACCCACAATTATGTATGGGAGCCTCTCGAGTTGATTTCGGACTTGTTATCCTGCCCATATGTTCGGATCGAACTGTCGACTGTACCTGCCCAGGGGCTGACTGCGAGTTGGTGTCCTTAGTTTCCATAATCCTTAGGTACTTACACGAGCTGACAATGAAGGGAAGTCTCACTATACCTGGGACAGACATTGGTCAAACTCACTTGGGCGCCTTGGAGGGTAAATCCACAATTACTACGTGGAAGCTTGCACCAAGGTGAAATTCTGTTAAGCAGGTCGCCATTGTAACTGTTCCACCATATCCTAGCCCATTCTTGAATTGATCATGCGACGTTGGATTTCATCACCAACTAGTACGATCATCGAGAGAAGTCTTGTTTGCTTGGTTTTGATTCCTAGATTTTTTAGCGTATGTTGTTTCTTTTTGTTAGTTAGCCCTAGATTTTCAGTGTTTATTGTTATTCTCCAAAATTGAGCCTGTAGACGGTAAATGTCTTCGTCGATCACGTAGGATGCAAGGGCTGCCTCTGGAAGGCTACCAACCCTTACCTCCTAACCCTCGAAAAGACAACTATCGTGGAGAGGTAGAAAATCAATCTAACGTTGGGAGTGTTGTTGCTCCTCCATTAGACAATTCAAAAGGCGCTTTGACTACAGTTGAGAATCCCACTCCTCGCACTACATCTGTGTTGGTAACCCCTCTCAAACCACTTTTACTTCATTTAGATTCCCTTGGGAACGTCATAGATGAATAGGTCCCACAATTACCGGAGAGATCTTTTACTGAAACATATATGAGATCCACAGAACCAACCTTTGATGATGAGTATAGGAATCTTGTTCATCCTACCACTACAGTAGATACAAATCCCACACCTGCTCGTTCTATATGGAGGACTTCATCAGAATGCGATCTTTATGAGAATTTTGAATCTATTCGACAACCCTTTCATCCTCATGACCCTCCTGGTGAAACATGACAATCTGGTCAAACTATGAATCACCCCATCGATCAGGTCATTAACCCTACTTTTGCGTCAGAACAAGTCTATCCTAATGTTGGATTCATCACCTCTACTCATTCCCAAGGCACTTCGATCCCTACCCCCTCTTTTACAAACTTTCACTCTACAACTCCACATGTCCTGCATGATCTTGTTGGGACATCTTTTCACCAGAGAATGTAGACCCTTTCCAGCCAAATACAACTGACTGGAGGGCAGCCACCATCTAGTGGACCTATCCCTCCTAGGGGACCACCATTATATGGCAGGTCTACCCCTCCTGGGGGACAGCCCCCTTTTCATATTCCTCCTAGAGGAAAACCTCCCTTTTCCATTCATACCCCAATCGTTAATCCACCTCTACCAGGGGGGCCACCTTCATCTGCTAGAAACCCTTCACAATCCTAGGGAGTATCTTCTGAAGGCACATTTACCCAACCCTATTTTGGGGGGCACTCATAGCATAACCCACAAGGAGGAGTATCAAATCATGTTCCTTCTGGACCGTCTTATGGACAACATTATCTGGGTGGCATCCCAAACACCACCTAGAGTCCTCAAGAACAGCAACCTTATCCTCCCCATGGGTCTAATGTGTATTTGCCTTTGGGATCTAATCCTTACCCTCCTCAAGGAAAAAAAAATTATCCTCCTTATGGGAAAGCAAATCACCCGGCTTATAATGCTCAGAACCCACCGGGTTATGCAAATGTTTCTCAACCGTCATCGAATCCTGCTTATCCTGGCTAGTAACAATCGTATATAGGAGGACCTACTAGTTACAACTATCCACCTAACCTAGTTTATGGTCCTACTGGTGTTCCTATGCCACACTAGTTGTTGTGCCTCTTTCTTCACCTTAGTGA
>ML782336.1:109584-120022 GCA_009831015.1 Picea engelmannii | reverse complement strand
ACCAGAGTGACTGGACGAGAGGTATTCAGAGGAGATTTGCAAATTCTGGGAGAATGAGGCAGTTGATCCAGGACCAGTGAGCTTCATGTTAGTAGTCTTATCGTCCTGCATAGAAGTAGGTTTTCCATTTATGGGCAGGGCCTCTATGGAGGGCCGTACAGGGGGCTTTATGGTGGTGGGACCCCCAGTGCACAGGCGATCCAGCAATATGCGTGCACGAGTGCGCGCCTGTTATCCGGATAGCCATGCATGGGTGCGCCCGTAGGAGGGACAAAGGCATGTATGATATGTACACATGTTTGCTACACAGTCGTGCATGGGTGCATGGTTATGTAGTGGACAGGTGCATTGTGATGCGTGCCTGTGTTAGTGACAGGGGTGCATGGAGGCACCTCTGTAGGGTGAGCAGGCGTGCATGCATGCACACCTGTGAGATGGACAGGCGCGCATATGTGCGCGCCTGTGGGGTGAACATGTGTGCATATGTGCGCGCCTATGGGTTAAATAGCCACACCTTGGGGCAAGGCTGACGGGTGTAAAACTTATCCTTTTTAATGTTTTTTATGGTCAATATGGCTAACCTATGACTGTATTATGTGGTTGCAGGTGATCATTTTGCATGATGTCGGTCGGCTGGCGAGAGTGGGATTGGTCTCAACTGAGGGATGTTATGGCTATTGAGGAGTCGGGGGTTCGTGCCACTTTGGCAGCCTGTGGGATGTTGAAGTTCTTCGAGTGCCCATTGATACGGGCGTAGGAGTATCTCCTACAGTTTCTGATCCGGATGTGGAGTCCAGACCTGCATTGCGTTATGGTGCGGGGAGAGCAGAACACCTTCACTGCGGTGGAGGACATATACTTTCTGACTGGGCTCCCTTTTCGGGGAACGCCCCTACCGGTGGAATCGGTGTTACCTGCGGAAGTGTCATTGGCAACCTTGGGCCGGAGGTACTGTTTGAGGGAGAACTACATGTCAGGCTCCATCGTGAGCATCGGGGCGATGGATGCTCTAGCGCATTATTGTGTAGCAGTGATGATTGTGAGGGTGTATGGGTCCCTTGTGACTCAGCGGATCAGTGGTGGTCAGCTAAGGGTTATGGGGAGGGCATTGGTCGAGGATCACTGTGCTTGGGGGTTGACGCTACATGCCAGGATCATAGGGTAGCTAGATAGATTTCGTTCTACCGACTTAGGGGAATTTGCCTTTGGGTCCATCTTGGTGGCCTGGCTTTTGGAGAGGGTGTCGATGTTGCGCCCTAGTATTTTATTGGGCGCTCCTGGTGCATGAGAGATGTGACTGAGGCGGTGGTCGATGATTTTGGTTTGCCACGGCGGTGGTGGTGAGGGTGGCCATTTTTTCACGGCTAAGGTAGCACAGGTGTGG
Organism: Picea engelmannii; assembly: GCA_009831015.1. NCBI lineage: Eukaryota > Viridiplantae > Streptophyta > Pinopsida > Pinales > Pinaceae > Picea > Picea engelmannii. The sequence goes on along the minus strand of ML782336.1, from coordinate 118,638 downwards.
CGGCAGATGCCGCAGGTTATACTACAGTATCCATACGTTGGTGTGGACTTCCGGGATGATCCGTACATGGTGTTACCTCCAAGGGAGGTGTTTGATCACCGAGGTATGTTTATGAGTTTGATATGTTGATTTTTGAGATAGCATGACATGTGTATTTTGTATAGATGCCGATAATATCATTTGGTCGTTTGTATGTGTAGATGTGGGACCTCGGAGGCGCGAGGTTGAGTTGATGACAGCGTCGGCTCACCAGTAGTCGGGGAGACTATCGTGGGCAGGGGAGAGACGTCGGCGTGAGGATGTCGAGGCGAGACCAGCTGATGATGAGAGAGTAGTGAGGAGACGTCGTTTTGATGACTCAAGTGTCGGGCCATCGCATGCTCCTCCGGTGGAGGCCGGGGGAGATTTTGAGGATATTCGCCACCACCTGGAGGTGGTGCTATAGGGCATGCCTAAGGGCATGTGATAACACATCTAGGATGAGGGCATCATGGAGCAGTGTGTGGGAGTTCCGTTGATGTGGCGGGTCATGGTGCAGAAAGCAGCAGTAGTAGGTGTTGCGATGACTGGGCGGTTACCTCCCGATCCAGAGGGACCAGTAGTGGGTGGGGGACCACCTCCTAAGGGTGGGGCAGGAGGTGGTGCTCTAGAGGCACCTTGAGTGTCACTCTATGTATTTTTTTATTTTGTATATAGGCTGGTGAGCCGATTTTGTACCAAGGTGCTTTACTGACTTGCGGATTCTGTATATGATGTTTTGTATGTAAACATTTTGATGGCACTGGTGATTGATTTATATATATATGAGTATACATTTTGGGGTCTATGTGATGTTTACATGTGTTTTTTAATGTGTTGATAATGTCTAATCTATATATGCTATGACAGGTTTTTGATAGTTTTATGTGTGTGTAGAGGTATCTTGATGTGATATATGCCAATCTAACACAATGTTAGCTAAGTTATCTGTAATTTGATTAAATTGTCTTGGAATATGTGTAAATGTAATGAAATCAAAATGTCAAGATAAAAGTCTAACTTGCAGGTATTTGTGAAAGAGGCAAGGATCACGGACGCAGTACACATTGTTGAGCTGGAGGACGACTAGTTGAGAGTCGAGAAAGACGCTAAGGTGACGAATACGATGATGTTGGGCATCGGCGAGGACGCTAATGACGACAATGTATTCAGCTTGGTTGTTGGTTACTGAACTCAAACATATGCTACTAGAGTGGAGCATTTCATGTGAGGGGGTATAGAGGGCCCAAGCTACCGAAGCGAGATTTTATGTCCAACGGCTGGCCTCATCGGTGTAATCGATGTGGTAGGCCGGTGGAGGAGGCATATGTCAATAGCACAAATGATAGTTTAGACGTGAGGGATGGAAAAAAGATTAAAAATTCTATAAATAAAATAACCTAAAGTAGAATGACTGCGCTTAGGCGTAAAATTTCTTTAAGTATAACCTGTTGACGGGTTCTTTGAGAGAGAGGCCTTCGGGAGAGGCCAGGATGTATGTTCCTTTGGTGAGGCAATGTTGGACGATGTAGGGGTCGTGCCATAGTGATTCAAATTTTCCATGACCGAGGGTATTGTGAGTGATATCGTAAGTAAGGACGAGGTTGCCTTCGTGAAACGAGCAAAGGTTGACATGGCGATCAAAGGTGGCCTTTGACCATTTTTTAGCTGCCTCATTGTTTTGTAATGAAGACCGACAATCTTCATCCAGGGACTCTAAGGTCAGCAAGCGTTGCTCCATTGGAGCAGTGTCGGGTAATATCTCAATTGCAGTGCGTAAGGTGGGAATTTCACACTCGATGGGAAGAGTGGCCTCAACCCCATGGACTAGATGAAATGGTGTGAAACCAGTGGTTGTTTTCATAGTCGTTTGGTAATCCCATATCGTGGAAAATAACATATGACGCCAACTGGTCTTATGTTTATTAACCATGCATTGTAACATGGTCCTGAGGAGCTTGTTAACCGCTTCAACCTGTCAGTTAGACTGAGGGTAATATGGTGAAGCAAACTCGTGGGAGAATCCTAACCGAGATGAGAGTTTGACAAAAATCTCATTCTCAAAGTGTTTTCCATGCTCGAAAACTAGTTGGAGTGGTACTCCAAAGTAGGATATGACGTGATTAAAGAAAAAACGCGTTGCAGTATCAGTGATGTTGTTGAAGGTGGGCATAGATTCAACCCATTTTGTGAATTAATCGACTGCGACAACAATGTATTTGTGTCCATTACTGGATGGGGGATTACAAGTCATGAAGTCGATGCCCCATATAAAGAAGGGGTCAGTAGTAATGATTGGGTGAAGAAGAGAAGGTGGTGCTCATTCTTTGTTGGCCTAAAGCTAACATTTCTCGCATCGCTTCATGGCATGAATGAAATCGTGAAACAATGTAGGCCAAAAATAACCTGCTCGGATGATTTTTTGAGCAGTGGACATTCCCAAAAGATGGCCCCCACATGCACCACTATGGTAGTTGTTTAAGACTCTATCGACCTCGTCAATAGTCAAGCATCGATGAAGTATGGTGTCAACCCCTCGCTAGTATAAGATATCTCCGATGAGGAGATAGCGGGGGGCCTGGTGGTGGATACGACGGAAATCATCGTGTGAGAGGTGGTTACCAAACTTTTGGGTTCGGAGGTAGATGAGGAGGTCGTCGTACCACGGATCATCTGAAGTAATATAAAAGAGATGTTCATCGGGGAAGTCGGTATTGACGGGGATATTGATAGTATTAGAGGGGAAGGTTGTGACCAGTTCGGCGAGAACGAGGGCTTTCTTTCTCTTGGGTGTTGAAAATTAAAGATTGTACTCCTGAAGGATAATGATCCATTGGGAAAATTTGTGATTAATTTGCCGACGACTGAGAAAGTATTGCATAGGGTTGGAATCTGCGATGACTTTAGTCGTGCGAAGCAGAATGTAATGACGCAGTTTCTGGACTGTGAGGACGACTACAAGGGCTAGTTTCTCTTCATGTTTATACTTCAAGGGTGGACCTGAGAGGTTTTTACTAATGTAGTAAATGGCATGCTCATGATCGTCATCGTCGATTTGAACGAGAACTCCTGCTACTAAGACAGTTGAGGCTGATATGTAGAGGATATAGTCATGATTGTAGTCGGGTGCACTAATTAAAGGGGCATTGGAGAGAGACATTTTAAGATCGTCAAATTATTTTTGGGCATGTTCATCCCAGTGGAATGGGATGTCGTGGTGGAGCAAGCGAAGGAAACCATGTGCTTGAGTGGCATAGTCTGGGAAAAAACATCGTAGAAAGTTAGCTTTTCCTTGTACGCTCTGTAGTTGGCGTAAATTCTAGGGAGGTGGAATTTATGTGATGGCTTGGACTTTGAGGGGGTCCATGGTAATACCACTTTGGGAAACGATGAATCCAAGGAGGCACCCCGTAGTGACGCAGAACATGCACTTGAGGGGATTCAAGCAGATGTTGTGTTGACGACACCGTTGGAAGATGATTCGTAAATCATCAAGATGTTGGGTGCATTTCTTGGATCGAGTTGTGAGGTCCTCCAAGTATGCAAGGATGATATGAGCTAGATCATGAAAAATGTATGTCATAGCCCATTGGAAAGTTGCGCCAACATTCCTTAAGCCAAAAGGCATGAAACAATACGCAAAAGTACCCCAAGGGGTAGTGAATGCAGTTTTGTATTGATCGGCTGGGTGGATTTGGATTTGATTATAACCAGAGAAATCGTCCATGAAGGATAGACCCTCGTGGCCTACACAGTCATCGATAATTTGATCGATGAAAGGCATTGGAAAGTTGTCTTTGGGACATGCGTGATTAAGATCACGAAAGTCCGTACAAACGCGGACAGTGCCCTATTTTTTGTTAACGGGTATAGGGTTGGAAACCCATGATGTATAGGCCATGGGGTAGATGAACCCGACCACATGTAATTTGTCAATCTCGGCTTTGATGGCCGTTGTTTTGGATGGGCATAGCGATCGTTGTTTTTGACGAACTGATGTAATGTTAGGCCAGGTGTCAATGCGATGTTCGACGATAGAGGGATCAAGGCCAGGCATTTCTGTGTATGACCAGGCAAAAATATCCTGATATTCTTGGAAGAGGGATTTATAGGCGGTGATTTCTTGAGGAGTGCAAGCAGTGCCAATGGTGATTTCCTCGATGATTCCATTTTTTATGGAAATGTCGATTTTGATGGTCGGGGAAATGTTGGCCATGTTTCCTTCTTCAAAAGCATTAGGGTCAGGAATGGGGTTGTTGAACCAATCTATATGCCCAGATGGAATAAAATCCTTGGTTTCAACTACGTATATGGGGTGTTGGTTAGGAGGCATGGAGGCTTCCTGTGGAAAGAAGAGCGCTATGTGGTGTAGCACATCCCATGGATAGTCGGGGGTGTTTAACTCTTCGAGTATGTCTTCGTCACAGTGGAATTTGTGGGAATACAAGGGGTCGTGAAGAGTGATATCGGTGATTGTCGATGTGTGGTTGTCCCCTAGTGATGAAGAAGCAGGGGGAATGACATAATGATATTGCGATGGTTCGCTCGACATAAACCAAATATCGAAGTACTGAGGAGTACTAGTGGTAGTTGGATGTAAAATTTCCGTAGGGAAATGAATGGGAGAATTGGGGGGATTTGGGGGTGAATCCTCGGATAAGTCATCCAAGAACCACGGAGGCATCGGGAGTGCCTCAAGTTCAGGAGAAATGATATGAAGAATCTCGAGTGATGAGGTAAGCTCAACCATCAATTCTGTAGGGGGCGTCCGGGTTTGAATCAGGGTCAATTGGTGTTGCCTGTATTCAATGATCATAGGACATTGGTATGTAAAATGATCTAAGGATTCACATAGAGAGAAAGGGCATCTCATATGTTCACTGAATGAAGTCATGACATAATGGATGTCAGTGATTTTTGGTAGGGATGATGTAGCTGGGTTGGCTTTGTGCTGGAATATTTTTCGTATTGCGGCTAATGTCTGCCGGAAGTGTGGCAGTGTTGGGCAATGGTGTGTATAATGGCCATATTCTGAACATATAGCGCAAGTGAATTTGGTTCGTAGCCCTGTACTACTTGAGTGAGGGGTGGTAGTGACAGTACTTGCTACAGTGGCGAGCGTTGATGGTGTTTGATTGAGTGGAATCAAGTTACGTAACTCGGGTAGAGATGGGAAGTTGTTGGTTTGGTGTCCATCTTTCTCACATAGCACGCAAGGATCTTGGACGCATGGGGGAAGTGGAGTTGTGGGCTCCTTCTTCTTTCGCCTTCCCCCAACTGTGGCAGGGAGGTTAGTGAGGGGGGGTGTAGAGGGTATGGTGGGAGTGAGTATAGAAATCGTCATTGGGATTCCTTCCATTTGGGGGTGAAGGGATGGTTGAGGGACCATCTCTGGTGGATGTAAATACCAAACTGGAATTGCTAACACCATATTAGGGAGGGTAAGTATTGCGGCTACTTGGAAATCTTGTACGCCTGGTGGAGGGTAAAAGAAAGGGATTTGAGTAATGGCTTGGGGAACTGCCTCCCAAACTGGGATATGGCCTTGGGGAGAGGTGAAATCGTGGACTGGTGGAGTCGACAAGTTTGCAGGAGGCTCATGAAGGGGGAGCTCTGTGACTAGTGGGACGTCAAATATGATAGAAGCCTCCCTAGGAGGAAGGGTATCCTCTATGTCAGTTCTGTTGGATGATACAATGCATACTTGATTAGAAGGATGAAGGAGCTATGGTGCACCATGGTAAGTTCCTAACAATGATGGGTCTTTGAAAATTCTGGGACCCATTTCAATGAGTGGGTATGCATCATGACTCATGTGGATGAGAGGGAGAATGTTATCGATGTTGGCAGAAGGGTTAGGCTCGTAATGTGAGACTTGGTCAATGGTAATGATCTTCCCATTATGGAGGAACATCATCATTCGAAAGATGGAAGAGGCAACTGCCTTCATAGTGTACATGTAGCTACGACTGAACAAAATATTATAATCAAGTGGGGCATTGATAACTTCAATGTCGATGAGAATGGTCTTGCCCCCGAGTTCTACGGGGACATATTGGAAGAGTCCTTCAGGAGACGATGGTCATCTGTCATAAGCTCTTAAGGTAATGGAAGATGGTATGAGTTCGGGGGAACCAAGTTTCTTCCATACATATTTGGACATAATGCATGTGGATGCACCTTCATCAATGATGCACCGATGAACTGTAATGTTCTGAATTTTTACTAGGATTTCAAAAGCAATTAGAGCGGGGAGTCTTGGTTCTCCACTGTCGAGATCAAATGTGATGAGTCGAGTATCCACAGGGTCGACTTCCCCCAAGGAAGAAAGTAATGATTTCCGCTGAGTGGGACAAGTCTGAAGGACTTCTAAGACTGACATGGCAGCCGGGGATTGTGCTAAGTCATCGACCAAACTGTAATTATGGGTCGCCCTAGCCTAGGGATTGTGTACATTCCTGCGCAATAGGATGCAAGGGATGCGAAGAGGTGGTTCTGCGTTAGGGTGAGGAATTACCAACAGGGGTCCCATCGGTGTTGGGATTTTTTCTGGGGGAATGGGAGGAGACTCGGCAAGTGTGCGGTATTAACGATTACATGTTTGCAGAAGGATTTCTTCCTCACTAATGAAGAGGATAGTACGATCTACGAGATTGTTTGGATTGAGTTACTGTCCCAACTAGGGTGGGGTAGGCTACGTTTCCTATTGGGTGTTCATCACACCTTGGTGTGGAATGGGATTCTGCAGCACGGCTAGGGGGGGTTGTTGCACGCATTTTTGTGGGGTCTGCTGGGGGGCAGGCGGTGTTGGAGGGTGTGGTAGACTGCTTGAGTCTTTCAGCCATTTAAAATAAGTGATTTGGGGGCAATGATAAGTATAATGACCGAACTCACCGTAACGAGCACAAGAGAAGGTGGTTTTAATAGTATTGTTATTTCTCCCTTGACGCCTGTTGTTATTTCCCCCTGGGGGTTCTGATTCCCTTGGTTCTGGTTGCCCCCGGTAGGTTGGTTCTGATGGGGTTGATTCCTGCCTTGACTTGGGTTGTTATTGTTCCTATTTCTTCCTTTATTTTTGGCATTATTCGATGGGTGGGTCGGATTTTCCATATTCAATTGTTCGCAATTTTGATATTGCTGAACGGGAGAGGGTTGAACAAAATTCACCCCAGCGTGACGATGTGGGGGAGCCATGGGTTGTGGAGGACCAGGAAATGGAAAGTACGGATTCTTTGGGGGTAACAATCCGTAAGGTACATAGGAAGGCATGGCACTTTCGCTAGTATTTAGAGTATAAGTTGAGGTAGAGGGGGTACCAGAACTTGTTTGGATAGGTGGGTGTATTGGGGGTGCCGGCTGTGGCCCACTGATGGGTGGAGGCATAGAAATAGGGTATGGTTGTTGATACAAGGGTGGGGGGTAATAAGAGGTTCCCCCATATGCCGACGGATATTGAGGTGTGCCATACATTGGTGGTTGTTGGGGTTGTGGACCATGGTGTGTGGTATTACTAATCAGTCTATCTGCTGAGTGAGACATCCCGGGTTTGTCTTGGCCGAATGGCACGGGTTTTGGGAGATCAGGAAGGATAGTGTACAAGTACCGTGACTGTGAATAGATGAGGTCATATTTTTTAGCCTTACTGATGGCTTATTCTTCTGATTGAGGGAAGGTGGAAGCTACATCATTACCGAGGAGAGAGACAAGTGATCTAAGAAACCAGTCAAGACACTTTTGTTTGGTGGTTTCACCTTTGCACAAACTACGTCATCTACGCCACTCGTGAATGTGATTAGTGATATGTGTGGCTGAGGTTTGTTTGAAATTAGAGAGTAGTTCAAGACCATTGTCGTGGCGGATTGGTAATTGGAAGAAGGTCAAAAATGCTTTGGCCAAGGACTCGAAAGTCGCATGGAATCCCGATTTTTCATCTACATACCATTTGGCTGATGGGCCAATGATTGTGTGTTGAAATAATCGTAATCTCATGGAATCATCCATGATGTTTTTGGATGAGCACCATAGGTGGAAAGTCATGACATGATTGGTAGGGTCATCCCCTGCCTTTCCCTCAAACTTGGGGATGTCTAAAGGTAGTTTGGTGGGCATTGCAGGCCATGTAGGGTCATGCAATATAGGATCATTGGTGAGTTTTCTTAGATCTGTTATGTTAAGAGAGGCCAAATATGGCATCATGAGTGTTGGTGGAGGATTAGTTCCAGCCATGGTGTGAGTGTTCTGTGAACCTGACCCTTGAGGGGGGCTAGGTGGGTTCGTACTTCCTCCTTGAGAGGAAGTTGGCCCCCTGATTCCATGTAAAGGAGAGCGAGTGGACAAAGGACCTTGGGAAGTGGACCCAAGTAATGTGGAGCCAAGCAAAGATGATCTTAAGATAGTGGCACTCACTGGAGTGTGAGAAGGTGGTGTCGATGAGTTGGCAAGACCAGGCACTCCCCCTAATATAGGAGGGATATTTAGCAAGTGTCTGGAATGACGAGGGTTCTGAGGGTCCCCTAAGATGTCTGACTAGATAAGTGGATGCGTGCAAATTGTGATGAGAGAAAAATAAACAAGAGCCTTTGTTGCAAATTTTGAACTTAGCACAATATATATCTAAATCAAAATGTAATCAGAATTGCATCATACATGAATTATTGTGAGAAAGATGCATATATGTGGATAAGGGGGTTTTTTCTGCGTGGGGAATCAAAGAAAACCAATGCTCATGTCCTAAAAGATGTAACATCCTTCCTCTCAAATAGCACTGGACCTTCCAATAGTACTCAACAGTGGGGTCTAAAGTCACCGGAAGAGAAACTAGTGAAGGATGAAATAATCAGTTATAATGAGGGGTAAAGGGGGCATATCCCGAAAGAGCTGGCGATATTTCCCAATAGCCACACAAAATCCTATCAAGGTGCAATTGCAGCCCACAATTTCCACCTGGGTAGATGTCCTAAAATTCGGTAACTAGGTACCTCGGTCAAAGTGCGACATTTAGATTTTTGGCCTAAGAAATGGGTCACGGGTTGGATC
>ML782336.1:66599-105694 GCA_009831015.1 Picea engelmannii | reverse complement strand
CATTTAACAAATCCCCAACGATGTTACACGCCTTCGATGGGTGAGGTTTTCATCCCCATGGGCTATTATAGTCCCTGCCCATCCAATTGGGTGGAAAAACTATCACTGTTGATGTCGAGGTGGTCGATGCTCCCCTCGATTACAACTTGTTACTTGGAAGAAGTTGGTTTTATGCTATGATTGTCGTTGCCTCATCGATGTTTCGATGTGTACAATTTCTTCATGAGGGAAAAACTGTCACTGTCGATCAGTTAGATTTCTGCACAACCGATGCTCACGCTCCTGCTACCAACAACATTCCTTTCTTGGGAGACCACAAGATCACGTATGAAAGCATTGGTGTTGGTTTACTGAAATATTCTAGCATTATGGGTACCTTCCCTACACCACTTCCACTGACTACCCATCATATTTCCATTTTCGATATGATTTCGACCATGGCTTATCAATCTTTGGAATCATCTAACCCTTGGATTGTACCTAGTTCATTGGAATTCGATGCACTAGGTGACGTCGTTCCACTTAGTCCAGCCGAAATATCATACGTTTATATCCAATCTACTTCTCCCTCATCATATGACCAACATCTATTGGCACCCGACAGTTGCTCGATGCCATCATGGTTAAGTTCCTTGTCGTCTACGATCAAATACATTTCCCCAATTTTTCCCTCTGATGAATCTATTATGGAAATGTTGAACATTGACAAGCTACCTTGGGATGATAACCATCATTGATCCTCTTTTCTTTCTCCTTGTGAATAAATTTGGGTAGATATATAGTCTATATCCCCTCCTGATGTCAATTTTCAATCATCTCCCATGCCTTCAACTTCCGATGACTTGGATCCAGTAGTTGACCTAGTGATATCTTCGGTAGGGTTATTGGAGCCTGATCTCCTTACCCCTGCCGCGGCCCTCGACATGTGTTCCTTCCATAGTGATTTTCTTCCATCTAGTGAATATCTCTTAGAATCCATGACCGATTTTTGTCCCTTGACATGGTGTCCTTCCAGAGCATTATTCTCTTGGAAGCCATGATTAAGAAGATTCTACAAGCACAATTTCTCTTCTTTGTCTCAAGCTCGTTAAAAAATGAAACAGAGGTCACGAGCACAGTTTCTCTTCTCTGTAGCAAGCTCGTTAAAAAATGAAATAGAGGCCTTGAGCATAGTCTTCCTCTCTATATCAAGCTCATTAAAAAATGAAACAACAATATGGGGATTGAACCCGGAGCCCTGAGCATAGTTATTTTTTTGTGTCAAGCTTGTTAAAAAATGAAACAGTCACCTCTCTTGAACCTTCATTTCATCCACCCTTATCCTTTTTCTCCATCTAGTAGAGAAATTGGTGACAACCTCAAAGTCAATGAATGAATTGAATCTTGGAGGGCATGTCTCCAGCCTTTGATGATCATTCTGGAGTTAAGCCACTAGCTTTCAAGCTGAGGGCATACCGAGCTTAGTCTTTGTTCTTTCTCGTGCTCGAAAAAACATGAGAATTCAATCAGGTAAACTTTTATCTCTTTTTCGGACCCGTATGGTTAAATGAAAAGGGAACCCCCTGGAGTTGTCTTCGAGCTCTTTTCAGACTCTCTAAACATGAAAAGATTGACGAGTGATCTTGCATCCTTGCCCACTCATTAAAAGGTTTGAAAGGGCGTCTTTCGAGTGATAATTTATCTCTTTTTCGGCCTCGTGAGACTAACATTACGAAAAAGGACAACATTGGAGTCATCTTTAAGTTGTTTTCAGACTCTCTAAATATGAAAAACCATTGAGTTTACCTTCTTTGGACTCGTTAAACAATCATACATTGGAGGGCCCATATGGGACCGAACCCTTACTTCTTCCAGTTCATTAAACAAAGGAAGAGGGACTTACTGAAGGTGAGTCATATCGAGCATGTGTTACCCTCCTCAAGCTCATTAAATTAAAAAGAGGTACTCGTCTATATGGATGGGGGAAAAATTGAAAGAAGCAAGCCAAGTAGTTTTTGAGAACACTACCAGTAGCTCTTATGGTCGCCCTTGAACACAGCACTTTGTCTTTACATGCATTATAATCTGTTGAACCTCATTGATCCAATCCTTTGAGTTTCTTTTACTCCTTTGGGTCACTTGACGAAAGTCACATCATCCACTGCATCATCAAATTTTGGTCCATGTCACATTTTTGTTGTTGTGCCTCAGTGTTCAAGGTAAGTATCTACCTTGAGAGTCAGCCATCAAAAATATCTTGTTTCAATACCCATGTCAGTCTATGTTCATTTGATCTACCAATTACATCTCTGTGTCAGTTTCGTGTCATTGATGGGGGATACATAAAGGCCCTCCTTCGACGAGTCTATTCCTATCGACTTCAACACATTATCCGGGAACTAGACTTAGAAACCAGTTAGTACCTTGGGACCTGCATGCCTCAATGGCAGGCCTCCTCATGTCCGACAGTGGGTTTACATCATTGACCTCTAATCAGATGATTCCATGGATGTTCGACTTCATCTCATTCATTCACATTCGTTGGAATGTACTAGAGTACCTTGGGAATCATTGACATCAATGGTGATCTCCCTTGTGCTTGTTAACGGTTTACATCATTGAACGGTAATCAAGTGGTTTCTTCCATGTTAGACATCAGGACATCTATTCACATGGCTAGATTCATACTACATAGAGATCGATAAGAAGACCCTGGGTTGATTTTTCAGTCTTATGTATACTTTTCCCAGGTTGCGAAGGAGTTATTTTGAACTATGACACATATATTGTTACATAGATCCACTTTGTATTGGTCGTGGATATGTCTTGTCATTTTGTAGATCCACTTTGTATTCTTCATGGCTACGATCAGTTCGGGTCATAGAAGTATAGATCCACATTGTATCTGTAGTGGCTATACCATTTTGTCAATATAATTATGGATCCCTAGTTTATTTTATGGCGGCCATACCTAAAACGTCTTTATCACTCAAGCATAGGTATGTTTGCCTTGGGTTTTGAAACATGTTATAATATTTGTTTGATGGTTGTGTGCATCTTTTTCCAGTTTCTCTGTGTCCATACCCTTGTTCGAAAAAGTCTACAAAGTACTTCAATCATCATCGTCTTCTAACTTCATACTTTGGGGGGCAATATTTTACACCTCAAAATTACTCACTTCGATAGTGTCGTGAGTGTCGTCATTACAAGTGTTGTAAGTGTCGCATCTTGTCCGCAAGTGTCACATATTAACTACAAGTGTTGCAAGTGTCACAAATAGTATACTGCCAGCTTTCCTATGTTGTGCCTCTAAAGACATCACAAAGACACTTAAGACACCCCAAAGGCTAGTTTTGAAGAAGAGAAGTCACTTGACAGGGAGTACAAACCTTTTGCCATTGAAAAAACCACAAAAAAATGGATTTTGGAGAGGATTTCTCCCCTACCCACTGTTAGGGAATGTTGGCTCTCCCTGAGCCTCTTTGGGGGAGTGTTTGAGCACCCTGTACACCCTTTTGGGGGAGCGCTACCCTTTTTTTAGCAAATTTTGGGTTTGTTGAGACAAATAAGGGAAGAATCCCTCAACTCCTGAAGGTAGTTGGATTCAAATAGATGGTCAAGGCATGATCTTAGGGAAGATCCTCAACTGAAGGAGAGTATTCCTCAACTTATCCCAAATATCTCTCAAGTGGTTGGACATCTCCAAGGTTATATAAGGAGGCATTCTCATGGTGAAAGGTACATGAAAAAGATTGGAGGTATGAAACCTATGATCTCATAGGCAACATACAGAAAAACAATGGAGATTGAGAATTACATCAAACTTATGATCTCATGAGTGAGATTTCATCAAAGCAATCAGTGGATATTATTTGAGCAAAGGGGTTGTACAAGGAGAACTAGAAGAGACTGTTTCACCTTCATTCAAAGGATTGTAAGTACTTTTACTTGTTCTCACTAATAATCAATGCTTGGCCTGTTTCTTTCAAACTTATGCTTGTTCCATATGAGTTTGTCTACAATATATGGATCTATGTTTGAGATAATCTCAATAGAGTAGGAATTCCATTGTATCTTTGTTTGTTTTGCAAGACCTATCAAGGAGCTCAAGATTGAAGCTCATCATGGACTTTGCAAGGACAAACATAGCTAATAAGGTACATATATTTCTCCTTCTCTTTCATTTATTAGCTTGATTATATCTAAAAGGAAGTCATTGTCCATGTTAAGCACTTTTCTGTCTTGGCCTTAGGAGTATAAAGACCAAGAGGGAATCCACTTGTCTGCAGGGGGATTCACCTACAACACTTAGGTTCTTTCTCTATTCCAATATTAAGTTTCTTAATTTTAATAGTTTGCCAGACAAAAGGTAATTCAATCCCTGACCCTTCTATATCTCTTTGTCCTTTAGTTTCTGAAATGTTCACATTCTTAGGGTCATCATCCTCGTCAGCATTAATATTATAACAACCCTGTAACCGTTGAAGAGGCACAATCCATTCATATTCTTCTTGTTCAAGAGGGGGGTTAGGTGCCTCCTCAAATACCCTCTCTCTTACAATCTGTAAAGCTTGATCTATTGTGGGGTACTAACTTTCAAATAGGAATGTAGCTATAAATTTATGGGTCATACCATACCAATCTGTAGTGACTAAGCACGGTTCTGCTTGAAGGTACCAGTTGATAGGCATAGTATATAAGGTGTTAATGAACTTATGTACCCAATGTTCTTTAGGAATTATGTTCCAGGCTTCCTCACAACTTAGCATATGGTCCTTAGGACAACTCTGACCTATGTATCGAACTTCAAAACCTTCAACTTGATCTGAAAAGTGCACTGTCAACAAGGTGTGACATTGTACCCACTCTGCGATGTTCTTCTTATGTGTTCCCCACCATCTAGTTGGCATTGCTTTCAAGGATTCATCTAGTGCCAACAACCTTTGTTGTACTGGTACAATTCCTTCAAATTCAAATAGAAATGTCTCTAAATTATTCAATCCATCAAATGTAGGAAGATTACTTACTTCTGTGCCAATCCAGTGAACTGCCTTAATCAATTTGGCACACCTCCGCGTAGATACTTCATGTTGCGAATGGTAAATCCCCTTACGGACTAGCAAATAGGGTTAGATTATGCATGTAGAGATGACCAAAAGAAACCTACTTTCTACCTTCATCCCCAGACCTAATCCCCATTTATTTTCAGCAAATACATGGTTAGACCAACATACCTTGTTCCAGGTGTTCGATGTCAATCCTTATTCATGCTTGATCGCTTGTTAGTAGCTCTCCTCCCAAGGTTGACCTACATACAAAACAAGAAACAAACTACACATGCATTTTACCTACAGACTAATGGGTTAGAGATTCAAACATATATTTAATAAACTATGAAGAAATCATAAAGTGGGACAGGAAAAGCATTTCTTTATTACTTTTAATGAATCAACTTACAATGTCGAGACCAGCCACCGCTCCGCGAACCTGATCCTGGGCTCTTCTTCAAATTTCCTCCAACTTCTTTGCTCTGTATCTCTCCTTGCACAAGGGTGGCTAAAGGGTTGGGACAATGGGAATGTGCAATTGGGCAGAGTTTCCTTACTATTAATCTCCTCCTCCAAATGGGATCCCTACCCCTTCTTTTATAGGCTAGAAGGAGCTAGGTATTTGGTCAAACCCTCAGCCATGCATGGCTGGGAGTTTCAGTTAACTCACCCAAAGCTGTGTGTTTCGTCGGAAACTTTCCTTTTTTCGTGCTTTTGTAGGTACACGCGGGTTGTTTTAGGTTAGCTAGCATGTACACGCATGCAATAATGGAGTAGGACACGTGGGCCTTTATAAAAGAGGTTTTTTAAAGAGTTGTTCAGTAGTGTTTTAGCAAAGAAGGAATATGAGATGGCCTGCTGCCAGGTAAGCATGTCTAGTGAAAATTAGGGTTATAACATATGCCCCCTAATGTGTGAGGTCAGAAGAGCATCTGATGGCCAAAATACATTAACAATCTTCATTGATGTGCCAAACAAGTGAGCCCAAGGATCAGGAACCGGGAGGCACCATCTGCAAAATAACAATTGTATCACCGTGGCGGGCATACCCATGCTCGGGATAAAATAGAATCATGGCTACCAATCAAAATACACTGTAGATCCATGTCATATAACTAGATAAAGAGTAGCCGTTAACAATACACAGCGGAGCTACATCTCAAAATCAAAAATATATACATATAGAGTATCTATCTTCTAGAAGTTGATACGGCCTGATGGTTGGAGATGAGGTCTTTAGAGCTCGAGAAACAACTTCAAAATCTTTAAAACTCGAGTAGGAGTGTAATATGAGTGTATGACTACACTACCCAAAGGTCTTCAATGGCTCGTCGGTCATGGAATAAATAATCTTGGTGATCAGACTGAAGGCTTCATTGATTTCAAACAAGGACTTGATTGGACATTCAGGGTGGTCGGGTATGAGGGCAAGAGACAAACTGCAGAGGGGTCGACTCAGGCTTGGTGACAAACTTCCCTTGGACAACAGCCCGACAAATGATGAGACTCAGGTGGCATGGCATTAACATAAGTTTACGAGGTAGGAGGCAATGCAAACTCTCCATATGTTTGGAAGAATAACCAAATGGAAGAGGACACAACTCTATGTAATGATAAAAGATTCCTAAGGACATTTTAAATCCTGGGGTTTGATGAACAAACGAACAGATGTGCTTTATCCAAGGGCGACTCATTATGATGCCAATAAAGAAAATACTTTTCCCTTCCTCTTTTTGGGGTATATTTGATTTTTTTGTCTTTTTCAATAATTTTGGAAAAAGAATCAAAGACTGTTATGTTACAAAGGATAATCGAGTGTCGCAAACATACTAGTTCCAAGTGCACAGAACATAGGGATGTTCAGGGAAAAGAGACATATGCAAGAAAAGGACACTCGAGAAAAATCCTCCCGGGGCCAAAGGTGTCAAGATGCAGAGGCAAAATGTTACAAGGCTTGCGTACAAGGCATGCTTCAGATGGTTCAGTTGAGAGCAACATGGAGCTGGCATTTAGGCCAAAGACGTGGGTATGCAAATGCGATTTAAAAAACACACAATGGTAATGTCCTTCGATGTAAGTTTAATGAACCCAAAGAAGGTAACCTCGGCAGTTTTTCATATTTAGAGAGTCTGAAAAAACGTAAACGGAGACTCCATTGGGGTACCTTTTTCGAAGGTAGTCTAGTCGGTTTGAAAAAGGGGTAAATTAGCACCGAAAAGACGTCTATTCAAAACCATTTTAACGAGTGTGATAAAGACAAGATCACTCGACCATTTTTTCATTTTTAAGGAGTCTGAAAAAAGATTAACTATGGACTCCGTCAGGAATGTTCTTCTGGACCAATTTAACGAGTGTGAAAGAATAAGGTCACTCGGCGATCTTTTCAATTTTAGGGAGTCTGAAAAGAGCTTAACTATGGACTCCTTGGGGGTTCCTTTTTCGTAAATTTAGTCCCTCGGGCCCGAAAAAGAGGTAAAATTATACCTGAGGGAACTCTTCTAGAGAACTGAAGTTCCATAGAGTATACCTTTGTTCATACAGTTGACCGTCCGGACCGAAAAAAGGGGTAAACTACCGCCGGACAGACGTGACTTCAAATTTCAATTTAATAAGCGTGAAGGGCCACGAGATCGCTTGGCAATCTTTTCATGTTTAGAGGGTCTGAAAAGGGCTTAAAAGAAGACCTGTAGAAGTTACTTTTCTCAGCTAATCTGGACGAGATCGAAAATCATAAATGTAGTCTCACCGGATGTTTCTTTCGGATCTCAAAGCAAGCTTGAAAAACAACAAAGTTAGCTCATGATTGACACTTTGTGGGTCGATGTTAGGTATCTCCTCGAGGGAGCAGTATGTTCCAACGAAAACATTGTCTACGACGCCAGGGGTTCTGGAGATATTTATCGGTATGGTTTCAGCGATGGTTTCCATATTACCCTCAGCATAAACTTCGTGTGTAGCTAAGGGATTAATAGGACAAGATTGATCTCCCGTCATAGTCACGGTGAATTCTCCTGCTTTGATTCGGCTTAACTATGGGAGGAAGTAGGATCTGTGATGAAGATCTTCCCAAGGTTTGTTCGGACTAGTCATTGCTTCAATTACTGCTTCATCAGAGGGAAATACCAAGTCTAACGAATCGACATCAGCGGGAGAACAGTGAGCCCAAATAGGCTCTAGAAGTGGATCTAACTCTTGTGGAGGAGTTGGATCAGTGTGGTCTAAAGCTTGCTAGCCTACAAAGTATGCTACTTCAGCTACGGACAAGGGCATGGACATGCCTGGGTGCCCTGTCCCATCCATCGTGGTCAATGGGGAAGGAATTATCCACGGATCATTGAAGTAAGTCGTGCGGAACGATGAAACTTGAAAAATATCAATCTTATGGTGATTGGATATAAACTTGATATAAAGGTGCCCATCAAAGATGGGCACAAACCAACTCCTACGTTGACTACGCCTAGTTGAGGATTATCAATCATCGGGACTGTGGATGCCCCCAATGAAGGGTCAGGTCCGGAGAAGGACAATTGATCGATGGTCACAATCCGACCCTCGTGTGGAAACAACAAGACCCGGAAAACTATAGCAACCACAGCTTGCATGGAATAAGTCCAACTCCTTCCTAACAAGAGGTTATAGTCGAGGGGTGCGTCGACTACCTCTACTTAGACACACACGGTCTTCCCTCCTAACTGCATGGGGAAAGAGCGAATGACACCATGTGGTCGGAATGAACGATCGTCGAAAGCAGTGAGGAGAGTAGGCGACGGAGACAAAACAAGTTGGCCAATGGCCTTCCAACATGCCAACGACATAATGCATGTCGAGGCGCCCTCATCAACCACTGTGCGGAAGATATTCTGAGTAAAAGTTTTCATGGGATAAGCCACTACTATCTGAAATGCTACATGGTAAGGAAAACAAGGTTTTAAGTCGGTTGTATCCAGCATGATTGTACCCGAATTACAAGTCTCAATAGATCCTAAAGCAGTTAGCAAGGCTTTCCTCTGGGAAGGGCAGCTTTGGAGGACCTCCAAAGCGGACATCGCACAAGGGGTTTGTGATAAATCCTCCACCACAGAATAGTTCTAGGTGGCCCTTGCGTTTGGGTTGTGAGAAGATTTTTTGAACACACCTTTGGGGATGCATGTCATTGTTTTGCCCAACATATTCTCAATCTGTAGAGGAAGAGATGGGAGTTCGACTTCTTTCCCCTTCTCAGAAGTACTTGGTTTACTATAGTCATGCGCTCTAGTCGATATGAAAGCATCACTCTTCACCATATATACATTTGCTGATGCGGGGTTGTTCAAATACGGAGGGGGTCCTTGGCTGCCCCCTTTCATTCTTCCAGAGGCCTAGGTTAGATTTTTCCCATGTTGAAAAGGATTGGTTAACACAGCAGGTTGTTGCTGCATCACAAAATTTTGAGCTTCGGCAAGCCGAGGACATTGGTGGGTTGGGTGGTCTTCCACGCACAGGTTGCACAGATACCTCACCTTTCGTTTCTCAGTGTTTCCCCCGCCAGCATTATCAGTGGGTTTCTTATCCCCCTTACCCTTCTTTCATTTTTTTTTCTTTCCTTCAGGTTATTGGGTGGCCTTTGGATTAGTCAATTGCACTGTGTGTACATATGATGTTTTGGTAGGGGGAGCATCCAAAGAAGTGGTTTGGATGGTCGCTGTGTGTTGTATAGAAAACTGGTTCAACTGCTTCGTCAGTTGCTCAGCGGGCTTTGTTTGTGTTGAACCAATAATACCATCAGCATGTGGTCCAGCTCTCTATCTGGTTTTATCAAGTATTGACCGTGGTGCATCTGGAAAGATCTCGTATAATAAATCGGACTGAGAATAGATTAGCTCTCATGATGGCGTCTTCTTCGGAAAATACTCCCGACGTCACGACATCTTTGGATAACTATGGGACCAAAGACTTAAGGAATCACTCCAACAGGAATGCTGGTGGGACTGGTACCTTAATTAAACTCTTTTGGAGTCTCCATTCTCGGATGTGATCAGAGATATGGTCTGCTTTTGTCTGTGAAAAATTGGCCAGCAATTCTGTGCCAGCGTCGTATCTCACAGGTAACTAGAAATGGTTTAGGAAAGTCATCGCCAATTCACCAAAGGAAGAGTATCTTGAGCGATCGAGCTCAATGTACCATTTCGCAGCACTCCCAATGAGAGTACATTGAAATAATTGAAATTGTACGGAGTCGTCTTTCAATGAGTTAGATGAGCACCAAAGATGGAAGGTAGTAATATGATCTCCTGGATCTTCGTCAGGCTTGGCTTCAAACTTTGGGATGTCCGAAGGCAACTTCGTCGGCATAAGAGGCCAACGCGGATCGTGACAGATAGGTTCATTCAACAACCTTGTCAAGTCTGGCGAAGGCAAGGTTGCCAGGAAGGGTAGTTTGGGTTGTTGGTGGAAACCGGGGAAAAAGGGGCCTGGAGTTTGACTGGCACCACGTTGCCAGGAAAATTTCGGTTGCTGGCCTAGATTCTGGTAAAAAACATGACCATGGCCAGCGTATGGATTTTGCGTGTGAGGAGACATCATCAGCTGATTTCCAAAATAGGACATAGATGGTTAGGCATGCATTACATTCGAAGGACTTTGGGAAGGGTTGCCCCATGTCAGTCCCATGGGGATAGGCATAGTACTTTCTTTGGGGTTCCATTGATTGTGAAAAGAATTACCCCAGATCAGCTCTCCTAATGAGGGAACGGATCCCTGCCAAGAATTCCAAGGTCCTGATGCGGAAGAAGTTCCTGGGTGTGCCCCTTGTGTAGGAATAGTACCTTGCATAGGAATATATTGTCCGAGACTGGGATTGCCCCTAGTCGGGAAAGCAGCTGACGAGAAGGAGTTGTTACCAAATGCACCAAAAAAAGAAAATGGTGTCGAACCTACCGGCATATTATGCGAAGGTGGTCCTTGACTCCCTGCTCCAAATAAACTATGGTGTGTAGGCGGCCCGGTGGATGGCTGGTGTGTGCCACCGAGCGAAGGGGATGAAGGAGGTATATGACCTCCTCTGTAAGGGAAAGCGTTAAAGGAATCGGAAGTGCCCCCCATGTGGCCTTACAGAGGATCATTAGAGCTCCCTGCCCCAAGACCTTAAGTCTGTGAAGTGGAGTAGGAAGGTACAAATCTTGTACCAGAACTAGGCATCTCGTATGAGAACGAAGGGCTTGTCACACTTGGTGTGAAAGGGTTTGTGGTCGCCGCCAAAGATGGGATTGGACCACTATGTGAGGTAGAGGCAGTCAATACCATGGTGGCTCGAACCGATGATGGTGGGTTAGGAGGTGAAAACTCTCCTGGGGTGACAACCGTAGTGGGAATTGAAGAATTCCCAGAAGAAGTAATAGCATTTGTTTCCATTACTGCGTGTGACACTGTCTGGCACTCGTAAAGGTGAAGTGGTATGCTTTTGGGTGCCGAGAGATCAATGATTGGGGTTTCAACCGGGCCAAGAGATTTTTCTCCAAGGTCCAAAATGGTCGATTCCTCCGGATGTTGGTCAGGCACAATTGCTTGTGACCCGGTCACTTCAAAAGACCCTTGTTGGTCTAGCTTTCGCCTTAGTGGTGGCAAGGGTGGCTCCAGTGTAACCGGCGACAGGCCCAAAAGCGTTCGTGACCGGTAGATCTCGTGATCCTCCACTGTGTGAAAAAATCAAAAGACACCCTAGGGCATTCTATTCGTTCAAAAAACAACACACACTAAGAAAGTCCCTATAAGATAAGACAGGCAAACACTAAACTAATTGGAAGAACAGTTACAACAACCAACACTAGAGCAACTTACCGGTGCAAGTGTAACTCAAATACGGAAGCACCCTCCGGGTATACTTTGCAAAGCGTGGCCCGATGTTTGTCCTAGGTACCATGGTATACCGCCGCAGTCACATTTGTATGTCCCTAAAAAAGATAGGCAACTAGGTTGCCAGTGCACGAATAGTCACCAGGCGGGTACAGTCAAAAGTCTGGTAGACCACAATGAGCAGGGTATCGAGCCTGAAACCTGTCAAGGGTATCGAGAGCAAGTGGTCCGGAAGACAACTGAGGACCTCGAACGGATTCGAGACCCACGAAGCTCCATGGAAAATGCAATCGACGGAATCCCAAGACAAGCCCTATATATGTGTTCTCCACTACGATTGGTCCATCTTTGGAGGGGTTATCTCTGCTACCTTTCCACACGTGACCTCGTGTTTATCCCTTGTGTTATAAGGGGCTCCCGGATAACTTTCACGATACTGGACTTGGACACTCCCTAACTTAGAGTCCAATGTTTGATTTTAATGGCCTTGAAGAGTTTCCTCTCCAACCTAATTCAAGGCCCTAATCCTGAACTAGTTAGTTGACCCTACAAACATAAAAGTCTAATGATTTTTAGATTTAGCGTTAATTTTATGGCTTGTCTTATGTCAAAGGTTATGAAAGTGAAACTAGTGATGTTTGAAAAACGAAAGTAAAAATGAAAATAAATTTGGAAACACAAACCTTTACTTAATTCAAATTTTAAACAACTTTTCAAATTTAAATTTTTTTCTAAGATCTTTGAATAGCAAACTCAAAACAGAATTTCACTCGACTACGAGCTACTTATGGTCTAAGTAAACTATAAATAACTTATGAAAGCAAAGACTTTTCCCTGGTTACTTAATGCAAAACAACACTTTTCACCCAAACAAAGAAATAAAGGATTTTTGTTTTTTATCTGAATGCTTATAAAGCAAAAAGGAAAAATATCAACAAGTCAAAACCAAAAAAAAACTTCTAGCCTAAACGCAGATCGCAAAGAATCACTTCAAAAAATCACAAACTAGCAACTTAACAAAGGACTCTCAAACTTGTCTAAAAACCTTACAAAAGAAAATTTTCATGAAAACTTCTAAATGAAAAAGAAAGCTATGGCTGAGATCAAACCTAAGCTACTGACTGTTATGACAGAGATTCAAGATCCTGAGAGGTATAACTCTTGTCAAGGGAAAGAATGACTGCTTCTCCTTCAACAAAAACTATCCTTCACAGAACACTACTGACAGCTCAATAGCAAGCGTGTGCACACGAGTTGTGTAGAGTCAGAGGGTGTGTACATGCATACTAGCCGTATACAGGCCGCGTGTATCTCTAAAACTCTGAAACAAATAAAAACAGTCAATCCAAACCAGGCAGAGACCACTAATACTGAGAACCGGGATCTCTTGAAGGCTCAGAAACTTTCTTTAACAGAAAAAGAAAACAATGCAAAGAAAAATTCGTAAAACAAACCAATCTGAGGTGAAACCTAAGCTAAAAACTGTAAACAAGCAAGACTAGAAAGAGTTCCAGAAAACCCCTGAGAATGAAAAATTCTGACAGGGAAGAGGATGACTGCCTCAAAAATTTTCTGGAATCTTACACGCTACTGTTACTTCTTCAGCTTGCGTGTACACATGGGCTATAAGAATGTAGGGCACGGGTACACATGTGCAGACCTTATACAGTCTGTGTGTACCTCTATGGGTCTCGAAAAAAAAAAAATTACAATCTAGCAAAGAAACAAAGATAACTGGTATAGAAGACTGGAATCTCTGTTAGCTCAGACTTTGCAGAAACTTCAAAAAACAGGAAAGAAAACCAGTTCTTTTAAAAATACCCAAAAATAAAAATTCCCAGGAACCCTAGAGACTTCCCCAGTATGGTCGCCAATTCTATTGTGAGTGGGAAATCCCCTTACAGACTAGCAAATAGGGTTAGATTATGCATGCAGAGATGACCAAAAGAAACATACTTTCTACCTTCATCCCCAGACCTAATCCCCATTTATTTTCAGCAAATACATGGTTAGACCAACATACCTTGTTTCAGGCATTCGATGTCGATCCTTCTTCATGCTTGATCGCTTGTTAGCAGCTCTCCTCTCAAGGTTGACCTGCATACAAAACAAGAAACAAACTACACATGCATTTTACCTACAGACTAATGGGTTAGAGATTCAAACATATATTTAATAAACTATGAAGAACTCATAAAGTGGGATAGGAAAATCATTTCTTTATTACTTTTAATGAATCAACTTACAATGTCGAGACCGTCCACGGCTCCACGAACCTGATCCTGGGATCCTCTTCAAATGTCCTCCAACTTCTTTGCTATGTATCTCTCCTTGCACAAGGATGGATAAAGGGTTGGGACAATGGGAATGTGCAATTGGGCAGAGTTTCTTTACTATTATTCTCCTCCTCCAAATAGGATCCCTGCCCCTTATTTTATAGGCTAGAAGGACCTAGGTATTCGGTTGAACCCTCGGCCATGCATGGCTGGGAGTTTCAGTTAACTCACCCAAAGTTGTGTGTTTCGTCAGCAACTTTCCTTTTTTCGTTCTTTTGTAGTTACACACGGGTTTTTTTAGGTCAGCTAGCATGTACACGCGTGCAGTAATGGAGTAGGGCGTGTGGGCCTTTATAAAAGAGGTTTTTTAAAGAGTTGTTCAGCAGTGTTTTGGCAAAGAAGGAATCTGAGATGGTCTGCTGCCAGGTAAGCATGGATGGTGCAAATTAGGGTTATAACACTTCATACATTATGTTCTGCCAATTTTCCAATGCTTCTTCTTAATCGAATGAGCATGCACTTTCACTTCACCAACTTAGATTTCCATCTGTTGTAGGATTAATATAATCATGTTGTCTTGTTGTCAGTTTATAGATGTTCTCTAGCTCATAGG
Organism: Picea engelmannii; assembly: GCA_009831015.1. Lineage (NCBI taxonomy): Eukaryota > Viridiplantae > Streptophyta > Pinopsida > Pinales > Pinaceae > Picea > Picea engelmannii. The sequence continues at coordinate 90,947 of ML782336.1, read as the reverse complement.
CGCGGTATTCTTCTCTTATAGGTTTTGTGTATATGTAACTTCTTCGAGGTCAAGATGTGAAATGACCCTAATGTTACAGGATAAATCGGCATATGCGGACACTAACAGATCTCCCTAGATCCACCTGGATCTAGAACAAAACAGGAAAGGACATGACTCTTTCTCTAAGTTGCAGTCATTGAATCTACTACCAAGAAGGAATGAGTGACATACCTTTATATCTCTTCCTTAGGTCTCTGTTGTTCCTACTTCACTTCGGTGCTCTTGTGAGATTAGGTCCAAGACAACACAAACCAACCGAAGTGAAGATAGAAAAGTATATTCAATGTCAACCTATGCATATGATCAAGGAGTTCTGCAATAAAATAAGAGTGATTTTATGGGAAAGGGACATGCAGATGTATTATATTAAATGAAAGTAGAAGATGCAACCAAATCGCCTTGATGTCGCAAGCTTCCTTTCAGTGGTCCTTGGTTCCAACACACAATTCTTCAAGCTTCAATCCAAACAGGGTTCTTCACACAATTCTTTCATCAATTCTCCATTCAATCTTTCTTAACCTCTTCCTTGAGAAACCCTTCATTATATAGGAGAAGGAGAGATGGTTAAAGGGATGAGAATGATCCCACTAAATCTGAGAATTCGGTAGGATTCCAACCATGCAAATGCCAACTCATTTTCTAGAAGATACTCTTCTAGAACCTTCGTAACTTCCTCTTTCTTTTAAGCTTCAAAACAGGTTCGTACCCTACCTATAGAGCAGACTACGAACACCTCGCAGGCTAGGTATAGGGTTGCATGAGAGAATCAAGATTCTCGCACCCTACAACATAGTCAGCCTGCGAACTCATCTTAAAAATATGTTTTGTGAAGAAGACAACAGTCACTTTTCTCAGGCAAAAAGTCCTTATGAGAGCCTGAACACATAATTGTAGAGACATCACCAAAGTGACCAAAATAATGTGTAACACCTAAGGCCATCACCTTCAAATGTCATTCTTCTATTTTTCAAGTCAATAATAATCAAATTGTCGAAATCCCAATCAATACCCAACAACGTAAAATAGGGACAGTTATCATCAACAATCTCGATCACTTCGAAGTCTTCAAATGTCCTCACTTCGTCGATTTCCACAGGGACATGCTCTAGTATTCCAAAGGGTCTCACCACCTGCTGATTAGCCATCCTGAGCCTAACAGGAGAGTAAATCAATTTAGGTTTTCCCATCAATTCCCAAGTCTTATTCACCATAACAATTACTTTGGATCCCAGGTCGAGGACCACGTAGTCCATGTCGTAGTCTCCAATCTAAGCACTAAGGTATAGTTCCTTGTTTGTCCTCCTTTTTCTAGATACTTGATTCAACGCTCTACTCAGCAGAGGATCTACTCTTCTAATTTCATATTGTCTTATCATGTGTTGTAGTTCCTGCACAACTCTTTCATCTTGAATCAAATCAATACAAGTACACAAGAAGTCCACAAGTTTGCTTACCTATTTTCCTTGTCTAGGTGGGGCAATCTAATCAAATGTCGGAGGCATCTCACATTCCCTTACTTTTGATTGTTCCCTAGATGAAGAATCCTTTTCACCTACAAATTCTCTTCTTACTTCTTCAAAAGTATGTTTTTCTTTCCTCGGATCAAATAATGGTGCCTTCTCTGAAGCTCTTCTGATCCATGATCCATCTGTAGTCTTTCTTGGAGTCACCCTATCTTCTCCTGTGATAGTGCCTCCTCTAGTAATAACAACGACTCTAGGTTCCTCACCATGAGGTTCAGCTAATATTAGTTGGACTTGTTGGTTTCCACCTCGCCTTTCCTAAACTTTAGCTAACAATATTGGACAGTCTTCAATGACATGGTCAAATGAATTACAGTAGATGCAAGTAGTACAAGGGTTTTGACAATCCCTTTCCAAATGACCTGGTTGGGAATAGTTATAGAAAATAATCTGACCTCGACCTCGACCCATGCCTCCTCCTCGTTCTCTTCCTCTGAACCCACCGCGAGGGTTGAAGTTTCCTCTTCCTGGGGAATTGAACTATGAAACATTTCCTTCTAACTGTAATTCTCCTTGAATTATATATGCATCCCTTGATCTTTCATGCATGAGGTCATAAGCCCTACAGTCCTTCTCATCATGCCCCACATATTTACAGAATGTACAATAAATATTGGTGGGTGTCTAGAAACATTTATGCATATAATAATATTCACCTGGGCGATTTCTAGTTCTACATACCTCGCACCATGGTAAAATAGTCTGCTTCAAAGGGTTAGGGGCTCCAGAGGCCAAGTATTCATTAAATAAAGGACAATGCTCTTTTTCATATGCCTCTACTTTATATCTGAGACACGAGATGTCTTCTCTTTTCTCTTTTCCTTTGTCTTTATTCATGTCTTCAACCTGTAAAGATAAACTAGTTAATTGATTCAAAATATGACTCATACCTGAACTGGATTCTCCTACAGGTGTTGCTTCTAGTTTCATGGAAATTTCTAATGCTTCAGCCTGCGAAGCGACCTTCTATTGCATCAGAGGAACTCTAATGTGTGGCAGGAGGGCAGCGATGAACCATTCCTTATGTTGTTCATTTGGAATCTAAAAAATTAAACGGTATGTTAAGGTCTTAAACCTCTGATCAAATTTCCAAACAGGTTCAGTCACCTTCTGCTTGATTTCCTTCAACTCTGTAATGCACTACGACTCCGAATTAGGCTTCTTGAACTCTGCACTCAACACAGTCTTAATGTCATTCAATGCTCTAGGTTGTCTAGATGTTGTACCATACTTCATATACCAACTCAGTGCATGGTCTCTCAAGGTAGTACTAAACTGAGCTCTCTTAACAGCTTCGTCGGTGACTTGTTTAATGCTCCACACAACTTCGCATAAGAACCACTATTGGTAATGATCGTCAGATCCATCTCCTCTGAAAATAGGTAACCTCATTTCATTTGCTATTGATTTTCCTTGGTTTCTCGACTGAGTTTGTACTAAACTGCTTGTGACAATACTCTGAGTGCTCTGATTACTCTGGTTACTCTGGTTACTCTGGTTACTTGGTGCTGCTAAAACAATAGGAGGAGTAGTAATACTTACTTAGACAATAGGTGTAGTACCTAAAGTTCTTGGTTCTTCTCAACGAGGTTCTTCAGTCTCTACTTCCTCTGCCCTTGCAAACTTTGAATACTCTTCGTCTAATAGCTCTACTTCTTCTCCACTGTAGAATGCTTCATCTTATGCTAATGTCCCGTAACTCTTCTTAAATAGGTTCGTAAGAGGAATCTTTCTGAATGATCTCCCACTGCACGTCTGTCCAGCCTCTATGTCATTGCTACTATCTGAATTCTTGAACATTAGCTTTAAAATCCAACTGATTATTGTATCTTCAAGATATTTCTCTCATGCAATAACATCTTAATCTTCAACTTCAAAAAGTGTAGAAACTTTGCTCTGGGTCCCTTGAAGAAATACCTCTCTACTTGATTATATGATCCCACTCTGTCAATATCAAATTCAGTAATGTACCCTCCAATAGTGTTGTCAAACCATAGATCCACTACCCTTGACACAACGTTATCATCTTTCTTGAATTTCTTAATCAACATCGATGTCCAAACCACAGGTGGTCTAGATCTGATTTCAAACTGAGTGTCTGCTAGTCTGGATAACCACTTGTAGAACTCCTGATGAACTCCTAAAAATAAAATATCATGCACATCAGTAAATATGTACCTTCCCAACCAGTCTTCTGTACTAATGTTAGGTTTCTTGTTCTGAGCTACAGAGAAGCACCTTTCTTGTTCTTCTATCCACCTTTGAATTTATGTATTCGATGGAAACCACCTTGACATTCCCTCAAGAACATCCCAGTCCTGACAACGGAACTATTTTTTGGCACATGGGAAGACCCAAGGTTCAACTCTAACAGCGCACCAACAAGCCCTAACTATTGGCCCTTACGGAAACACCTGCGAACCAGATGAAGTCTCACTCGAAATAGCAATAGGGGGGTCGCAGGACACATGTGTCTACAACCAGAGGAAATGCAAGATGATTCAAAAACAACAACGCAAAATAGCCTAGAGATTCTTAACAATATTATGCCTAACTTCGCGAAGTAAATTATATCTTCTTATCTTCAACAGGAAAAATAACAGTGCAATAACAGTATAAATGGTAGTAAATAACAAAGCATCAACCACATGGAACAAAAATATTTTACGTGGTTCACCCTCTCCCTAGGGCTACGTCCACATAACTGTGTTTATTGATTAAATAGATTAAAATATGTAGTTATATCTACGCACTTAGCTACAAATCCTTCTCTCTCTTCCTCTTTGTTTCCTATCCCTCCACACCCAGCTGCAAAGTAGATCTTTGCACCTAGTTGAAGACCCTAAATACCAGAATACACTAAATAATAACACTTTTACATCTGTTGTCCCTTAACCAAGTTTGGAGATCCTTGGTCAAGTTTGACCTATTTTGGGACTTCGACAGGCTGTCGAAGGCAGAGCGCAAGTCAAAGAAGAAATCATGGAATCTTGGCCCCTTTTTAGGGATTTTTGGGTTTTGGGATTATGTAACGGGTATGGGGATGTCATCCCATGGGTTTACCCATGTTTAGGCCCATTTTTTAATGTATAAATAGATGTCTAGGTGATGTAAGAGAAAACAATATAGGCATATGTGTGATGATGTGCTAAGTGCAAGTGATAGTTGTACATGTTGTGTGCATACTGTGTGAAACTTGCAAGGCTAAGTGCAAGTGGCTGTAAGAGATTGTGTAAAGGCTTTGTGCTGTAACCTAGCTCAGGGAAGGGGGATCTGGCGATGTGCGAGCAGATCTCCTGTCCTCTGCAGAGTAGGACCTTATGGCTCTGTGCATGTATATGATTGATGGAATATAATAAAGAAGACGAAGAGTTGGTGGACATAGCCCCAGACTGGGGGGTGAACCACGTATATCCTGTGTTATGGTTGTTTTGTGAATTTTGATTATTGCTTTGTGTCTTTGATGTGATTTATACTTAGCGATGTTATATTTATGAATGTTATAAGCATCTAATATAATATCTTGGTGCTCAGTAATGTGAATGAATGCCATATCTGATCTATTTCTTTATGCTAAGTGATTAAATGTGTTGAATCTTGTTGAATATTGCATTGCGTTGTAATTAGCGTTTATCTATGCTATAGAAAAAGGTTAAGTACTAATGAATGACATATGATAAGTTCTTTGTTAGATTATTGTAATCACATATCTGTGTCCCAGCTAAGGTTGCAGACATTGGAGTCCTACAACCACCCTTGCCTCTACCTCGGATGAGACTCCATCTTCTTTGTAGGTGTTGCCAAAAGGGCCAATAGTTAGGGTTTTGTTGGTGCGTTGTTGAAGCGTTGAAACCTAGGTCTTCCCCTATGCCAACAAATGGTTCTGTTTCCAGGACCTGAAACTATTATTGTTGGCAACTAAGGAAAAGAAAGAAAGCTTTGTGCATAGATCTGTTTCTTTAGTGCACAGTGTTCTACTTGATTTACGAAGTTCTGTGGAGGCAGATCTGAAGAAAAGAGGTAAGATATGAAAGCTTTTTTCTTTGATAAAGGTAAGATAAGTGGAAATTTTTGTTTTGAAAGTATGGATCTAGGTATGTTTGATAAAAATTTCCCTAGTCTAAAAACTAGGGCACAGTTAGAAGAAAGAAGATTTGATATGAGTATATCTAATAGAAATAATGAAAGATGTGTTATTCCTATGCATAGAAAGAATGTTTGGACTAACAAATGGATGTAGGATCCTAGGAAGAATTTTCTGCAAGTTAGTTACTATGATCATAGTGCACAGTACAAGAAAGGTTGGGGATCATTTAAGAGGAAGAGAGGATTAACCCTTTGTTACAACTGCAGAGGGTCGAACCATCTTGCTAAGGATTGCCTTGATAGAAGACCTAGTTGTATTTGTTGTAAAGCTATGGACCATGAAGTTCTGGATTTCCCTAGAATGATTGCTAAACTTGAAAGAATGAATATGGAACAAGATAAACATGAGAAAGACTCAGAAATTAAGACTATGGAAAAACCCCAGAAAGGATCAGACACTGTATTGTCAAAAATAAAAGAGACCCTAAATGATCATAGAGACATCAATCTATCATAGATATTAAAAGACAAAGAATGCATAGAAGCAAGAATAGGAGACTTCGACATAGACTGTGTTCTAGACGAGGAAATACAGGTGAATGTCATGACAGAAAATACTTGGGAAATTTTAGGAAAGTCTGCTATGATTCCTTCATTGGGAGGAATAGGATTATTTAGAGGAAAGATGACAAACCTATGTGGAAGACTTACCTAGACATCTATGAGTGCTCATGGCACTTCGACAGAAGAAGAATTTGAGGTTGTTAAATTTATTGAGAATAGTGTCCCATTTGCTATGTTACTAGGAAAAACCTGGATTGAGAAAGATCATATCCGAAGAAAACAACAAGAGGAGGCTCTAGAAAAAAAAAGGAAAGAACTAAGGGACTACATGGCTAAGAGAATAGCACACTTACTGGAAGAACAAGAAAACCAGTCAAAGCTACTGAGGACCAGAAATCTGGCTGTTGAAGTTGAAAGAACACAAGCAGACCTGAAACACCTATATGTACAAGAGAATAGAGCACCTACCCCAGACAGAGAAGAAGTATTGGCCTTTAACCCTACGAAATACCATCAATAGCGTGAAGTTACTATGTCAAGAAGAGATAAGAATCATAATGGGAATCTAGTAACGCAGATCACAGGGAAGAAAGCTAGAAAGCTCAGCAAGAAGAAGGCAAAGTTGGATAAATTATAGGAAGGTCCAGAGAAGACTTCGCAGAAGGAAGGTATCCAGAATTTGAACTTTGCCATAATATCAGAGCAACTCAGATTGGCACTTCACCATGGTGGAGCGATATGACCGTTGGAGGCATTATAATGGTTAGATTGACGTTCCTGAATTGTTAGAACAACAGTTATGATCAAAAACCTCGCCATTAGACCATCGGGACCACACTGTAACGGACAGAACTGCATTGATGAAGGCTTCTTGTCCATTGGAAGGATCTGTTACATCGCTATCTACTTATCCCATCGATTGTTGCACCGAGCACACTTTCGCGAAATGTATATGAGCCCACAAGAGAACTCATTGTTACTGTGTCGTGCTTACCGAAACCTTGTCATCCATTCTATTATTAATGATATAAGAATATGATATAATAGCTTAGTGCTCAGTAATGCGAATGAATGCTTGATCTGATCTGTTTCTTTATGCTAAGTGCTTAAATGTGTTGAATCTTGTTGAATATTGTGTTGCGTTGTAATTAGGTTTTATCTGCACTATAGACAAAGGTTAAGTACTAATGAATGACATCTGCTAAGTCCTTTGTTAGATTATTGTAATCACAGATTGGTGTCTCAGCTAAGGTTGCAGACACTGGAGTCTTGCAACCACCCCTGCCTCTATCTCATGTGAGACTTCATCTGCTTCATAGGTGTTGTCGAAAGGGCCGGTAGTTAGGGTTTTGTTGGTGCGTTGTTGAAGTGTTCAACCCTGGGTATGTCCCTGTGCCAACAACATCTCAACACCACTCTCGACTCGCCTCTTCTCAAGTGTTCTAGACCTCTATTTATACATTCCATGACTCTTAGAAAACCATGGACCAAAGCCTAGGTGCCAAAACCCTAGGTCAACATAACCCACATTTTAAGGACTTCACCGACCTGTTCTTCCCTCTTCTCCTTGAGGTGCTCCAAAGTACCCATTAGTGTCTTCTTCCGCTTGCTGACTTGTCCACGATATATCTTCTTTGTTGCTTTGTCTTCCTTTATCTTCTGTTTCAACGACTTGATTTCCCTTACTTTGTTCCTTCTTTTATGTTTCTTTAACCACTTCGACCCTTCCTCTATTTGTGTCCCTTCCGTGCACTTCATACTTTCTCTTTCTTCTTCCTTAATCTTCGCTTTCTTCCTTAGCACATGACCAAGGGCCAACACCACCACATCTACATGTCTCTGCAACTCTAGTTTGCAGAGGTCCTTGAGGGACGAGGTTGGATGACCAGTGGTGCCTCGTGGGACAATAGTGTATAACCAACGAGGATGCCTCAAAACCCTCCTGGTAGCAATATGCAGTCAACAGGGGTCCTCAAGAGACAAAGTTGGGTGACTGATGGGGCCTTGTGGGACCCTCAACTTCTATTAGAGAGGATGATAGGCCTTTTGAAACCCTCATGTACCTACAAAAGTGGGGTCGGACTCCTCTGGATAGTTTCGCAATCTCTTGCACGAGTTGATCTACCTCCAACTGAAAACAAACCCAATTGAAGCTCTAATGAAGACCTTGTATGGATCCTCCTCCCTGTCTATGTAGGGTGGATATAACACCACCGAAACCAAACCAAAAGTGGAAGGGTTTGGATAAACCCTAATCAAACAATGACTCCAAGAGCACTTCAAAATGAGAGATCAAATCATAATTCTAAAATGAAGCTCTACCCCTCCTTTGATCCTCTTCCATGCCTTTAGAACTTTACCCCTTTTGAACAAATCAAACCCTAACCATATTTTCCCTCCAATTTTCATTTTAAGATTAAAAGTCACTTTAATAATGGTTAAGTAACTTATTAATCTAAAGTCACTTTATTTCCTTAATGTCACTTTGAAAACATAACATCTCCTAACTAAGTGACGTTAAATAACCCCTTTTGACTCCCTTTTTCTTCACTGACGAGCCACGGAAGTAATCTCTAGTACCAAAAAGGGGAATCCAAAAGTGGGGACATGACACAAAACTCAAACTCTTTTGGTTGAATCCAAATTGCACAAATTCTTTCAAATGTATAGCAAGATGAATACACTAAATGCCAACTACAATATAATAAAATTAAAATTCAGTTACACTTATGTCATCTACATTACAAATGTTCATCTCACTTTCCATTCGAATCTTGACACTCCTTGTGCATTTACTCATAAAATGTGCCTACAAACTCTTATCTTGATTCTCCATTTAAGATATTATGAAACATTTAGAACTTCTATTCATCAAAACATAAGCACGGGAATTAAAGGACAATTCATTAGAGTTATAATCTGTTGAAAAATAGGGATCTGTATTAAAATAACTTCTGCACACTGCCAATCTACTTTATTCTACTACACATAGTGTAGTTTTTTCCCTATTTGCTTCAAGGTTGGGGTTGCACCACGTAACATTATACTTTTTCAATCAGGTGTCATGTTAGAGAATGAGTAAGGGAAAATTAGTCTCATCCACAATCTATGCATCATTTTGATACTGCATACTTAACAATTTCTCATCTCAATATTGAAAAATATATATCTCGATTTTAATTTGAAAATGCATCATTTTGGAGGATTATACTAGAAATAACAATGTACAAAATAACTAGCTTCCCTTAAAAAATAAAAAAAAAGAGTACCAAAAATTCTTTGAAATAAACTCATACTTCCTTTATATTATGCAAATATCTTCTATGAAATCCTTCGTACCTATTAAGATAAAATGGACCAAAGGCCTGTCACATTTTAAATATCTTCAATGAAACCCTTCATGCCTACTAAGATCCCTTCATGCCTACTAAGATAAAATGGACAAAAACCTGTCACATGTTCAATCCCTACAAAAGTATGTGGCTTAAGATAAAATGAGCCAAAAACATGTCACATGTTCAATCCCTACAAAAGTATGTGGCTTATAGATTCTAGGATGAGAAACCATAAATCAATACATCACGGACACATTTAAGAATATAAAACTAAACTTGCTTCCATGCGTTCATGGATATAAACACTCAAAAGATATTTGTAAACCCAAACAAGGCATGCATGGCAACAATAACCAAATCTTAGAAGCAAAATAAGTTTCCCTCCAATCCTCGAAATTCCTAGTAAGATATATGAACAACAATGAGAGCAAAGAATAAATTGTTTCTCACAAGGTATAGAAAAGGGAATAATACAAGGGGATGATATAGGTTTAAAAAGGTGAGGGCCTGAAAGCTATCAAATAGATAGATAAATAGATGGAATCTTAATCCTCAATTTTTTAAATAAAGAAATAATTTTTTAAACAAAGAAAAGATTGTAATTGGGTTTTTTTCCTTTCACATAATAAATAGAGTTAAAATGAATTATGTTAAACTTAATTATAACAATATTAATTACAATGTGTTTTACATACATTGATTACAAAGCAAATTTAATATCTCCTCGTATGGTCCATTATATCCATAACCCTACATCATGTATTTTTATATCTATATATACTCAATAATTGTATATATGTTGCTTAATTTAGATGTTATGATATGTTTAAGGCATATCCCATAATAGACATTAATTTTTAATGTTGGGAAGTCTTTATAATTGATTTAATGATTTTATGGGCAAAGTATATACACAAAGAATGTATTGATCAAATCTATGTTGGTGAAGGATTAACAYGAAGATTGTGGTAAAGGTAGTTAATTAAAATTACAACAATTTTATAAATATATGTTGTGGCAATTTATAAAGGGTGTGTATGTCTTATTATTCTAGTTGTTTTGATAGTTTTCTTATTCAAATCTTTTGTTGGTGAAGGATTARCATGAAGATGAAGATTGTGTTGGTGAAGGGTGTTTATGTCTTATTCAAATCTGTGTTGGTGAAGGATTAACATGAAGATTGTGGTAAAGGTAGTCAATTACAGTTACAACAATTTTATAAATATATGTTGTGGAAATTTATAAAGGGTGTTTATGTCTTATTCTTCTAGTTGTTTTGATAGTTTTCTTGTTTGATTTTGTCTATTTTTAAATAGACATTTTAATAGCTAAATATATGTTGTGGTACTTTTTATAAAGAGTGTTTATGTTTTATTCTTCCAATTTGCTTTGATAACTTTTTTGTTTGATTTTGGTATCTTTAAATAAACATTCTATGACTATGGAAAAAAATGCTTCAATGAATGCATTGGCAAATATGAGACAACACTTTTTCCACACACTTTCTCATTTTTCAAACAAATTATGATTTATTGATATTATAAAAAGACAAAAATAAGTAATAATTCAATATTATTTTTGGGATTAACTGTGTAGTGTAAGTCATTAATCTATGACCCATATTCATGAGTATTAGTCGCAACTGACCAATAATTNTCATGATTTGAATAGTCCACTTAGCACTCATTGCATCGGGTGATGCTCACAGGGGTGAAGAAATGGGATTGAAACCAACGAAATGAATCGCATAGCATCAATCATCACTTCTGGGGCTTGCACCCGGTAACCAAGACTTCCCAAGTGGTCACCCATCCCAAGACGCCTCTGGCTCAAAAGCACTTAACTGTGGATTTTTTGCCACAATCAAGCCCACTTAGCTTGCTACCCCATTTGCAAAACCTTAGCAAGTATTGTGCCTTATGAACTACCCAGTTAGAGATCCCTTAACTCTTATTATTTAAGCATATAGGGGCTTTTGCAGTGCAAGATATTAGATATTATTTTTGGGATTAACTGCGTAGTGTAAGTCATTAATCCCAAAAATAATATCTAATATCTTGCACTGTGAAAGCCCCTATATGCTTAAATAATAAGAGTTAAGGGATCTCTAACTGGGTAGTTCATAAGGCACAATACTTGCTAAGGTTTTGCAAATGGGGTAGCAAGCTAAGTGAGCTTGATTGTGGGAAAAACTCCACAGTTAAGCGTGCTTGAGCCAGAGGCATCTTGGGATGGGTGACCACCTGGGAAGTCTTGGTTACCGGGTGCAAGCCCCAGAAGTGATGATTGATGCTATGCGATTCATTTCGTTGGTTTCAATCCCATTTCTTCACCCCTGTGAGCATCACTTGATGCAATGAGTGCTAAGTGGATTATTCAAATCATGAGAATTATTGGTCAGTTGCGACTAATACTCATGAATATGGGTCATAGATTAATGACTTACACTACGCAGTTAATCCCAAAAATAATATATAATATCTTGCACTGCGAAAGCCCCTATATGCTTAAGTAATAATTCATTGATATTATGAAAAGATATTACTTTGAATTTAAATTTTACAATGTTGAATATATATATATATATATATATATATATATATATATATATATATATAACATCTACCATGATATCTAAAATTTAAAAAGACAAGGTTTTTTATTGTCTTGATGCATCTCCTTCTCCACAAGCTATGTAGGTATCGTTATATTATTCCTTGCAATCATTTTTTATTGTCTTGATGCATCTCCTTCTCCACACGCTATGTAGGTATCGTTATATTATTCCTTGCAATCATTCTTCGGTATCAATAAAAGCAAATCCAACATGTTTGGATTCATTCAATTTCATGAATATTGTTTATATTATGTAACATGTTAGTTACAATTTAGGTTGTTTAAGGTTTACAATTCGAAGTACGCTAAATTTCATGAGGATGTTAGTTGGTATCTTATTTGTTTGTTAGTTCAAGTAAATTTGATAAGTATAAACTTCCATGATATATATATATAGTAATATATGTTATATAATTTATTTTATTAAATATATTTTTTTGATTTTTTAATAACTAAAAAACATAATGTTTGAATTAATCAATGTAGTTATCAACTCAATGTCAATATTTCAAGAAATTATAGATTGAAAATTTTCAAAAAATTAAAATTTTTGAAGATTAATAAAGTGTGATTTAAAATGATAAAATTATAATATTTTTTTGGAGAGTTTGTCCATTTACATTTATTTGTAATATTTTCGAAATTTCAAATGTCTAGGTCATCTTAAAATGTGTCAAAACTCTTAATGGAAAAGTTCCAAGGTTAAAGTTCTCATCAATCGGGTAGAACTATAACTTTCAACAAAATTCTCTAGAGAAGAAATTTAATAGAAAAAAGGTTGATTTTGTCCTATAATTAACTTACTCCTAAGAAAACAAATCTAAAATGTGATGCATAATCAAACACGTAGAGAAATGTCCATTTCTTTGGGTAGATGCATGCTACTTCAATTAGGATAAAGTTTCTAATTGATTAAAATTGAAATGAAAAGTATTGCATATGCAGAAATAGATACAAGATGAAACAAAAAAATTCAAGTGAATGAATTATAGCAATAGGGTACCATTTGGGTAGAGAGACATGTGAGTAGAGGGGGAGTTTCTTGCAATGTTTTCAGGGATAGGTTTCTCTATACCAAAGGATAACTTCATCTAAGCCAAGAGGAGCCCATGGCCCTCCTTCAACAAAGCTTCTACACCTTTGGGATAGTTTTGAAACACCATTTTTACTTGTTAAACCCTAAATTTAGGGTTTCTCTTTAAACCCTATATTCTTATATTTTGCTCAATCTCTTTTTCTAATATTTCAAAAACAATCTCAAAGGAATTAAGTAAAGAAACAAAGCATGAAATGAACAAGAAAAATAATAATAAGTTAATATGGAAGAAAATAAATAATAACATAGTTCAATAACAATAATAAAGTGTTACATTTTTACTCATGCTTCATGTTACATAGTTGTTCTTACTCTGTTGCATAAGTAATATATCAATAAACCATACATAAGAACACGATGAAGTTGACTAGTCTTATTAAAAAACCCACTTGTAAATTTAACTACATGTACATCAAAACCTTCCCAACAATCCTAGAAAAAAACAAACAATAAAATAATAGGTTTTTTCAAGTTAAAAGTATAGATCACATATGGTAGAAAGTACTAACAGTGATGGAAAATATATGCTTATTTGCTTGTGCTAAAGTAATTTTCATCTATGCTTCTTTAGATTACCTCAAGAAGAAAACAATAGTAGAAACCTAGAAACTAAAAACTTAGAACCTTATGAAACTATTGATCCTTAGACTAGAAAGTTATTAAATTGATTGTCATGAAAATATGAACTCAAACTCATCACAACAACTCATTATACATTGTTTCTACATACATTGAAACCAAATCATGATAATGTCTCCCTTAAGTCTAGAACATATAATTTGTCTCTCCTACTTACCAAAAAAAAATGCAAATTGCCTTGAATTTCAACAAAGCATATACTTATTGCCTTTAATATCAAAAGCCTGGAAAATTTTGAGGGAACAAATGTGCCTTGCTTGAATAGCACTAATGATCAATCTAATGCAAGAAATGGCATGCTTTGGGTAGCAGAATCACCAAAACCCTATGTTTTTCATGGACAATCACTAAAACCCTCGGTTATATACCAATTCAACTAAACCTAGGCTTGAATTCCTCCAAATTTCTTGCAAAAAATACACAAAAATTTCAATCTCCTACAAGGATCCTTTAGTTATCACCCTAGATGAATTGATCATTACATGTGATAATGAAAGATATTATAATTTTCATACCACATATAAGGATGCAAAAGACACCAATTGGATGACTCTAGAAGATGTGAAGAAGAACATTAACATGTATGGGGGAATTGCAAGGATCCTAGGTGGAAGAGGACTCTTTATAGTATTTTTCTTTCTTACATCTACCCAATTGTGTAATTTGATGGTCAAAATGCTTATCACATGGTATTTTGACTATCAAATACATGTTTTGTTTTCCTATTTTTCAAGATGAGAAAATTAATTTCCAAAATGTAATTTTCACATTTTTGGAAAAGTTCACATCAATGCTTGTGCAGGTCTTTTGTCTCGAGCTCAAAAGGCCAATTGGATGTTCATAAATAATTGTTTACCTACACACACAAATGGGTGGCTTAACTTGTTGGTTTTTTCCTTTGCAATGAATGTTTCCCTCACTTGGCATCATCTTTATCCTTAAAAATTCAATTTCTCCATATCTTCTTGTATCATCCTCACTCATTAGGGCCCAAGACTAAAAAATATGCATTTTCATTGTTTCAAAGGACAACGATGGTGACTTAAATTCTACAATAGTGCTCATTTTTTTTTAAATGTTTGAAACCAAAGTAAGAAAATGATGCAACAACTAGGTAGAACCTAAAGAGATATATGTTCTTTTCCTACGACAAGTTGATTCATTTTGAAAAAACAGATAGATTTGATACCAGTCATAACAATAGTTCCTCAACAACTCAAGATTTAGAAAATTGTTGAAATTGAGGATTCATTATTATCAAATGTTGCATTCATGATGTTTGCTCATTTGAGCAAACAATACTTGACTTAAAACTATAATGTATGGAGTGGAGATCTCCTTCAAACTATGATGCATGGAGTGGAGATCTTTTACATTATAGTGCTCATTTAGTTGTTCAAATGTTTGAAACAATGAGCAACATGGGCAAGAGTATAGAAGAAAACTAATTGTAGGGATTCTATTTGATGAAATATAAGTGGTCCATCCCCAATTTTTTGAAGAGGGGTTTCCCGACATCCATTTTCTCTTCATTGTCACATAAATTTGAGGTGGGTTTGTAAGTTTTTACCCATCTTCCTCTGTCATTCTTCTTCAAACCACGTTTTTCTTTCAAAAATATTTATTGAAAAATGGACACTGATTTTATTTCTTTCTTGATGTGGTCAACACCAAGGTCATGAAAAGATTCAAACCTAGGAATCATAAGGTTAAATTTGTTTACAAGAGGCAATAATGTCGATGTTTGGGAATTATTATGCCTCACAACCGAAACTAGGAATTGCTAGTCTTGCATGTGTACTTACTTTACTTTTTTATTATAATATTTTCCGCATAAGTTTGGTTCATTACATCATAGTATTGGTCCAATGTTGAGGGAGTGAAAGGTTGAGTTGATTTGGTTTATTTTAAGGCACCATATGTGTATTTTCTATCCCATTCAAGAGTAAGTGTATCCCATCAACCTCAATGAAGCATGTTGCTTAGGTTAGGATTATTGTTGAATTATAATTTTATTCATTATAATTTTATGTTATTTTATTTATTTAATCGATAAGTTTTTACTGGTCTTTTGTTTTTATTATTTATTTTACAGGTGTGAAGAGGTGTTAGGTTGATACCTGAATGTTTCGGCAAGCATTAAGGTAGGTAATCAATTGTGAATATCGGATATTATTTGATTTATTTTTGTTAACTATGTTTTATGTGTTTTTTATTATTATCAAATTTTGCAAATTTTAGTTGGAAAAAAAAATCAATATAYTTACAGGAAAACTTATGATTAAAAAGAATTTTAAAACTCTAGAAAATTTATAAGTCATTTTATTGTAGATCATGTTTTTGAGATCTTTATGCTATCTTTCTATGATGTTCTTTTCTATGATATTTTTTTGATGTCTTTTTTAAATTTTCCTAATATGATATGAAAATCATAATATGAAATTATGAAATTTAGGAATTATTTAATTTATTATTATTTATATTAAGATGTTTATTTATATGTTTCTAGGGTGTAGGACAGTTGGTGACGGAGTATGTTGTTAAGGCGCTTCGTGATGTTAAAGTTGTCAGTTCAAAACCCATGGGGACAAAAAATCCAGCCATGTTAAGGGTTGATGTGGCTCAGGCCGGATGCGATCCCCAAGTAATTTTGATGACTTAAATGTCCCTGAGTCATAGTTTCTTAACCACATATTAATCCCACATATCACGAATAAACTAACAAACAAACAAAAATCCAATATAATAAAATTTATGATACGATATGAAAATTATAATATAAAATTGTAAAATTTAAGAATTATTTAATCTATTATTATTTATATTAAAATGTTTATTTATATTTTCGTAAAAATCTCACTATTGAATTACACAAGTTTATTATTATTTTTTAACACGAGTTTATTATTATATGACACATTTTTAATAAAACAATTGAATTACACAAGTTTATTATAAAATGACACATTTTTGAATAAAACAATTACATGATGGGAATGTAAGAATCCAAAATGTCAAACAAAAAAAATTATGGATGCAGATGTAAAGTTCGATGGATAGATGCAAATTCCAATTGCTACCCACCCACAAAGTAGCATATAAAGTAATTATTGTCCTTTTGCAAGCTAAGTTTTTCAACATTTTTACATTATGTTCCCATCCATCCTTAACATTATGTACAACTCACAAAGATGGCTATATATATGTTATATATATATTAAAAAAAAAAATCTTTTACAACTGGTTTTTTATAAATGTTTTGGTTAATGTGATAAATATCACTTTTTTATAAATGTTTTGGTTAATGTGATAAATATCACTTCGGTATCGACATCATTAAGGATTTTTATATTATTTTTTGTAGTTTTATTTTAACTTGTGATTATTATTTATAAAATAATTTTTTTTAAAACTAGTTTACTTATATATTAATATTATACAAAATTGTTACAATTCACATTGTTTGATGTCCATCAAAATAGAAATCGGACATCAGATAACACCTAAACTTTAGTAGCTAGATGTATGAGAGAGTTTTTATGAACATGTATAACCCTACCATATGTATATCATATCTATATTAGAAACATAACAAGATAAACAAGAACCTGAAAACAACAAGAACTACAGGTCTAACTTGGTGGTGGTTTGGCTGGACTCACATGATTAGAGGTCTTATGCATTTTGGCCTTACCTTTGGTGTCAGTCTCCATCACTTCTTTAAGAAAAATCGGGTTGGAGTTGGTGCTTTGGGAGCTTGGGGTGCTTGCTACCTCAACATATTCCTTCTCATCGTCAAAGTCCCAACTAGTGATTT
Organism: Picea engelmannii; assembly: GCA_009831015.1. Lineage (NCBI taxonomy): Eukaryota > Viridiplantae > Streptophyta > Pinopsida > Pinales > Pinaceae > Picea > Picea engelmannii. The sequence continues at coordinate 73,229 of ML782336.1, read as the reverse complement.
TAATATTGATTCCGAAAGCAACTTTGCATAGCACAACGAATTTTTCTTCCAGTTGCCTAAGCCTATCCAATATTTCATCATGCTTAACTTGAATAACCTATGTATACTTCATTAACAGAGAAATGATGGTTTTAGCTACCTAGTAAAACTCCATAGCTCTAAAAACCTGTGTATCTCTAGACCTGTAAAAACCTATGTCAGAAACCTAGTCATGAAATTCCTACTTGATTTGTTGTTTTGAGGTATGTGCATGCATCTACATAGCCTCATTAACAAACGTGTCAATATTTTAGTGCATTTTCAATGGGATGCTCATGTGAAATATCTTTATGTCCTGCTCTGCGACCCTTTTTTCCCTTGTATTGAGGGAATGACTAGGTGCCCACCTAGAGGGAGGAGACTTGGGAGTCCCTCTCTTTTTGGTGCCACATGCACTAGACTCTAGGAAATCTTGAGACATGTGTTCATCTATGGAGTAGTCATGGTTGAGCCAAGTCATAGAGCGAGGAACATAAGAGTCGAGGTATGAGACGGGGCAAGGTTGGGGACCACCTAAGTGAAACACCTTCAAGCATAAAGAATAAACCATGGAGGAGTGTCTACTAGTCAATTTTGAGCCCGAGGTGAAAAGGAACAAGAAGAAACCAAAGAGAACAAATCACTTCCCACCAAATAGAAAACGCATACCAAGCGAAAGGAAGACCCACCCAGAAGGCCATACACAACGACAAAAACTACCACCACACTGCAGGGCCAGGTATAGGCCAAATAAAACCCAATAAATATCAGTAAAGGGACCTTCAACATTGGATAAATAACCTAACCAACCTATGAGAGGTACCAAGTCCATGCCCCTGAAAGAACAAAGAGGCTCGGCCTTACAATCATGCTTAAAAACACTGAGCCCACCTACAACCATGAACCTCCTAGTATGCATAATGAACACTACCTTATAGAATAACTAAAATATGTGAGTACTTACCATCATCATAAGGACAAGGCCAAAATGTTAAAGACTCTTCCACCTTCCCTCGCAATCGCCATTAACCTCACATCAAACTCGCATACCATGAAATGAGACCGAGCATCCTAACCCATACCAACCCCCAAAAATGTTTGAAGACTAATGAGATAGGTATCGTGCCCCTTCCATGTCAAGTGGCATGGGCATGCGGGCATTAGTCAATCACCCCATCTAGGGGATTATCTATAAAATGTTATAAAGTATCTTTAGCTACAATATATATTTTTATATCAAAATTATATTTTACATTAATATTGGTTTTCTATATACTTAATTTATAATTTAAAGTCAATTCTTTAAATATATACTTAATTTATAATTTAAAGTCATTTCTTTAAAGATATACTTAATTTATAATTTAAATATAATTATTTAAACAAATTTGTCTTTTTTTTAAGATTTTATTTCACATGATTACTCCTTTTCTATATATTAAATATGCAATTTAATTGTTCACGTAATTTATCTCTTTTTATAATTAAAGACTCTATTCAACATTAATACTCATTTTATATACATTTAATTTAATTTAACTCTTGAAACAATTTTATCTCTTTCGACTATTGAACCATTTGTTTTTTTACAATTGCCCAGTATCTACTACTTATGTATTGGCATGTGTTAATTACTCAATATGTGTGTCACTACACTACTAGATTAACTTATATATGGCATTAGTTAGTCATCCTCATTGATCATCCATCAACTTTTCAATTAGTTATTATTTATATAAGATAGATTAAGCCTCCTTTATTTAAGGATTATGGCCCACCATCATTAGAATCCCTTACCATATTGGTTTTTTTATAATATTTACAAGTTCATGTGTAGAGAGATATAGAATTTAGTGAGCTAGTTTGAATGGTTGAGTGCTTTCAGTTTCAAGTAGGAGGTCTCAGGGTCGATCCACTTGACTAGTTGTCTTTGTTACGTGATGTCCCTATCAAGTTAGGTGTTATAATCAAATCCAATGGGTTTATGCTAGGTACCATATGTGAAATGCAAACAAGTGTCCACGAGTTTCACTACAAGGTTTTCCTTATGAAATTTCATCCTTATGGTTGATTTGAAATATTAAATTATAGCAACAATATTTCACTTCCCTTTAACCCAATTTCACCTCACTTGACAACTCAAGAGAGTAAATACCATATGAGTGTAGTTTAATACAACAATGCTACAACACTTAGGGAGCATTTTTCAAGGAAAATAATAGATATGAAATGACTTATTATGACAAATTATAACAACAATAAATATGCTCGTTTATCTTGCATATATATATATATTAAATCACTTAACCAATTTATCTATATGGTATGTCAAATCAGTGTGAACAACAAAGGTTGAAATCTAATTAATTATGAAGATAACATAAGTGGAAAATCAAATGTGCATGTACACAAAATTTGGACAGATGGAATCTTCACATATATAGAAAAGATGAGGTACAAGTACATACCACAACTTTATCACAAATATGGAAAAACTCAATCTCTCTAAATCCTAACTAGGGAAACCATAAGAAAACCCTAGCCACCCACTCCTCCTATAGCTAAGAATCACTCCCAACCAAAGCTAGTCACCCCACCAAAGATCCTCAACATGCTATCATCAACACTGGCAAGTCCTCCTTGGTAGATACAACAAGCTTTTATCACACAAGCTCTCCACACTAGAATCGTTGTATTCCTTAGGGTTGATAAACCCTAGCCATGTCACATCACACAAGTACATGGAAAGACAACTCTAGCACTAGTATCCCAATCTACATGTCCATCTTAGGGTTTGAGTACTCAAACCATAGGTCTTCAAGCCTTATATTAACACAAGCACCAACACCTCCATAGAACTTCGGGGATACAAAAACCAAGTCTTATTCCAAGCAAGGCATCACACCAAGTTAAAGACTCATCTATCTAGTCTCTCCATGATCTTGCTCTAACCTCACATCTCATAAGAACAAGGCTCCAAAATCATGCAAGGAATTATCTCCACTCTCCATGTCTTTTAATAGGGAAGAAACTATAACGCTACAACAAGAGGCATAATAATCATCATCATGTTCCTCTCTGGGGTTTACATGCATAGCACAAACCTTAGCATCACATAAGAACAATCTATCCATGAACATCCAGGATGTCTCTCTCGCTCCTTTTTTTCTCCTAAGGTTTCCTCACCCTAACATCTAGCTCCTAGCGTTTCCTCGTAAATCCAAGTATCTACCTCCTAGTGTTTCCTCGTGAACCCTAACATCTAGCTCCGTACAAGACTTCTCTCTCTCCTAGGGTTTCCTCATGAAACCTAACATTTTGCTTCTTACAAGGTGTCTCTAAGAAAAGTGCAAAGATATAGTACATTGATGATGATCATGAATATAGGAGTTATTTCCTCCCTTTATATACGGAGTAGGTGAGGGAGGCTAAAATAAAACAAGGACATAAGTCCATACATGTAACCAACAAGGGAAACCCACATGGAGTGCTCTAAAATACATGGATGTAAATGTGTCAAACTAGGGTTTATCCAACCCCCAAAGTGAAATGCCCTTCAAGCATGATCCTCTTTCGGATAAATGCCCCTCCTCCAAGATTTTTCATTTTCCAACAATTTATTAATACAATGCCTCCTCTTACACTATGGTAAGTTATCCAAGTGTCCTCATACAAGGAACTCTCCTCTAACTGTGTGCCACATATCCTCTCACGTGCCCAATGCTTCACTCGTGTGTGCCAAATTTGTGATCACAAAGCATGAACGCTAGTCCTTGTTATAATTATATTTGGTGTTCATTGATCAAATCATTTGAATCAGGGAACTTACATCTTTTGTGCCAAAAATTTCATAACATCTCAAAGTTTAGTTTAGTCCTTTACTACATGCTCACAGGTCTTCATAGTAATAGTTGCAAGCTCATGGGTTCTCTTAGTAAAAGTCACTACTAGATCGTGACTCTTCAATACTAAACTATGAGCATCGTCAAAATACCTTGAAAAAGTACAAATTGTGCTTAATGCAAGGGAAGTGAGTGAAGATTATGCATTTATCACACATGTATGACATCAATTTAACTCTTTTTCGACCATGTCACCTCATTACTCATACAAATAAGAGGCCCTATGTTTAGGAAAGGACATGACAAGAGAAGGCACCATTACTCTAGAAAATTTTCGAGCCTTTGGCATATTGTCTTTTCCCCTTGTTTTCTCTCTTCTTCAATAGAACCAATATTTGGTTTTACAATTTGTGATTAGGTTTTGTCTAGATTCTATTTAGCCACCCCTTAGATACTCTTACAAAGTAATTTATTATTACATTGGAGGAGAGATAAGTACATGTGGCAGAGGATGAGAGGACCTAGGCTCTAGTGAAGGAGGTGCTATAACAAGCTTTGTGTATATGCTTGTTGTCATCCTTTTATATTATAATATAGATCTATCTTCTTTCCCCATCCAATTCTTGTGTACTTGTAAAATATTCCCATGCATGAATGTTAGAATTGGTATGAATTTAGTTAACTTAAGGATCAATTAGGTTTTCATCTTTCTTGTAATTTATATTGTTTATTTGAAATGTTATATTGGAAATGAGAAAGATTCTATGTATTTGAATTGTGTGTAGGTTTTCTAAGGATTTTGGATTTTGAATCGGATCAACCAAGTTACTCACAGGGTGAAGGACAAACAACAATTCACATGTATTTATATTTGGCTTCCTTTTTACATTTTAGTTATGAGTATGAACCCTAGGGAAAGGTAGTTAGTGGTCTATCCTTTTTTTTTTCTATGAGCCCAACGCACTCACAGGGGATCTACTTTGGTGTATGTAGAATTCCCATCAAAGGAAATGGAGACCATACTGGTGAGATTTGAATTCTCTCTATTTGGGTTGCTTTTCTTTGAAATTTTTCTAGTTAAAAGATTTTTATAGTTTTTTCATGGTGTGAGTAGTTCATTTATTGCATTAGAATTGAGAAATTTCTAGATTTCTAAGATGATTGTTAATTTTTTTGCCTATTTTCTCTCTCACTCATGATTGTTCTCAGTAATAGTTGTGGTTGGCCATGTGTCGTTTTTAAGACAATTGTGAGCATCTACTTATGCTCGTGTGTTGTTGTACAAAAACCAGTCATTAGCAAAATTTGGAGGTACAAAATGCGCCTTCTAAGGAAAATAATAATATACTAGTTAAAATAATAAAATAAGAGTTATAAATTTTTAAAGGGAAAGAAAGAAAACTAATTTTTTATCATATTTTCAACTTATCTCCTAGTAGGTTTACTCAAATTTCAAGTGTAGGAACTTGTTGGATGTGGAATTTAATTCTGCATCCAATGAGTATGCATCCTACATACTTTTAATAGACCCATCATGAGATAAACCGAAAATACATGAAAAAAGAAGTGTTTCTTACCTACATTTGAAACTTGAGTAAACCTGTTAGGAGATAAGTCGAAAATAAGATTGAAAAAAGTAGTTTTCTTTCTTTCCCTCCAAAATTATTTACTCATATGGTTGGCATCATCATATTGCATCATATTGGTTTTTTTAATTTCATGTTGATAGCACGTTTTTGTTTAGAGGCCCATTTTTTACGTTAAAATTTCTCTAATGGAGCATGTCCTTTAGGTGAATTAAAAAAAAAACATCTTGAAACATGGTTTTTCCATGTTGGGTTCCCTAGGGATGAAGGTTTTATGACCTTGGATTGTGAACCTAACCATATATTAGTTGTTTAATATTGTATTTGAAGTTGAAAAGTTTAATATTGTATTAGTTGTTTAATAGATCTACATTGCATTGAAAAGTTTAGATATATCTCTTCCTCTTCTTGTGAAATATCAGAGTAATTTCAAGCTTCACATCGCTTCATTTGAAAGGAAAAGATAAATGTGTGCATGTTGCATTTGACAAATTTTTTATTTTCCAGCAAGTCTTGAGTATATAATCACAAGATTTTCACTTTATACCCATGTGTTCAGTGAAGAATAACCACTAAAATCAACATAAGATAAAAATAACTAGTCTCATTTTCTTTTTAGAATATTGACATAGTCTAGGTTGTAGGTCCTTGGTGTAGGTTGGAGACTATGATCTCCAAGGCCACTAAAACAAAACTAGGACTAAATAAAGAGTGATAAAAGTCCATCAATAGTGAAAATTATTTGTTGGGAAAGCACCACTCACAAAGGCGTTAAGTACTAGGTCAAGCCAATTCAAGTGTCGATATTGTATCCTTGCACTTGGATTGGTGGTTGGATGTGGTATTGAGGGATTCATGACAAGTTGGCATGTTCCTTGATATGATATCTTCATTCAAAAGTTTTGGTTACAAGACTTGGCCTATATCACCTAACCAATGAAAAATATTAACTCGTGATTGTTCCCCCCAGCTATTGATCATCAAGTGGCATGTAACAACCCAACATTATTAATTAATGATTGTAATTATTTAGGGTAAGTTAGATTAATTATTTAAATAATTAGATTGAATATTTTATTATTTTATTATTAAAAAGGTATGTGAAGTAATTAATGGGGGGATAAGGAAGGTGGGAATTAAATGGACGGGGGAGAGAGAATTCAAGAGAGGGATAAGAAAGCAGG
>ML782336.1:27058-66536 GCA_009831015.1 Picea engelmannii | reverse complement strand
GGGGGAGGAAGAGAGCATTGGAGAAGGAATGGGAGAAAAGGAACTGGAGGGAAATTGGAGGAAGATTTAGGGCTAGTGGACTGGTTGTTGGGATTTTGGGCTCAGGGGCCACGGAATCCAATTTCCTGGAGCTAGGGAGCCTGAGAGGATTTGTTCCTAGTTGGATGGGAGGAAAAATTTTCAAGAAGGCGACTTCGGGCACTTTCAGCAAGCATTTTCAGTAGGACGACCTTCTTCTTCAAGAGGTGATTCTGAAATTATTATTTTTGTACTAAATTCAAGAAATTTCAAGTTATATCATTTATAGATATACTATGTGATGTTTATATTTTGTTGTTAAATATTGCAACCAAAAACAAAGAAAACCCTCTATCATGGTCAAACGGAAATATAAGTTTTCACTAGTTTTAAATCCATTATGGTTGTTACATGGAATCCTTAGCATCTATTCCTAGGTTCCTAATAGATAATTGTGAGTGGGAAGTCCTCATGGTATCTAGAGAAGATAGTAGATATTGGTCTCAGATCCCTTTGAGGTTTGTCATCTTCATGAGGGAGATTGCACCTTGGGTGATTGATTCGTATAAGTTTATTATAAGTGTTCCTTGTACCTTCATTGCTTGGACCTAGGCCCTTATCCTCCTAGGATGATATTTGAAAGGCCCTCTATTCAACTCTTCACTAAAGTGGTTCAGGACCTAAAACACCCTCGTTATATTTTGGAGGAGTAAGTTTGGTTGTTGATTTCTTTAGATTTTTTAGGGTATTTCTCTTTGGTGATTGTGTCTAGTTGGCCTCAGGTTTGTATAGGGCATGATTTTACTTCTTCTTGTGGAAAATGGTGACCATTTGTGGCTCTTTCTTTAATAATCCACAAGTAGGGATATTTTCTTTGGAATTTACAATGTCAAACCCTCGAGCCCGCATGTGCACTTCAAGTGGGGTCTAGCACATAGTAAAAATCCAAAAAAAATGAAATTCAAATGGCTACAATAAAAGAGAATGGGATGAGGGCCTCTATGGTCTAGATGGCTTGAAATTATGACAATAGACACTCCCAAATTTTGCACCTAATGTTTTTGGGTAAAGTGGTTTTTATCCACTATGGTAAATTTGCATTAGTAAAATGGTAAAAGTGCACCATTTTTCACCTATTTAAACCATTTTTCCTCTAATTGTTAGCATAAAAACCATTTTGCAACCCTTTTCTTCATAGTTTTTGAACTTGATGCATTTTATCGCTTTCTTTACCCTTTTTCCAACATTAGTTGGTAGTTTAGAGGACCATAGAGATAAATATTTTTGTTTCTATACGTCAACTTTGACGACTTTTGAAGTAATTGTTCTAACTCTGGCAGATAGTGGTAGGTTCTTGCCTTGTATTTTTCATTATTAACCTTGTTTTTGTTGTCATTATGCCTTAGGGTTGAACCCATCAAGTTGTGGCATTACCCATACATATATGTTATAAAGACACAACTTATTTGGTAGTGCCTACCCATCATGAGTTACTTTAATTAGCACCTCTTTTTCCATTTGGTGACCATGTTGAATATTTCTTGTAGGCCTAGGAGCCCCATTATCCATAACATGATGTTGAGTTTGAAACTACATGCTTCTTTCTCATCTTTTTTTGGCTATTTCTTGGTGGGCTCCCATTATTTTGTTTGATTTTCACTTGCAATGCTTATTAACACTCGCGCACTTGTGCCTAATGCTCCATTGTAGTTTGCTTCCTTATGCTTACCACCATTGCATTCACTTTCATTGCTCACCATTTGCATAAATTTATTATGCATTTCAATTCCTATCCCTGGAGGAGCTTTCTTTTTTCATGGGTATATTTCATGTGCTTGGAACATAGGTGCACACCTTGCAACACTCACCTCCTCCATTGTATTATGGCATTATTTTATTCTTTTCCAAGCTTTATATAACGTGAAAAAGATTAAAAATATATAATAAAGCATTAAAAAGTAAAGGGGGGGATAATTTATATCTATCATTTAGTTATTTAGGTGGAAGTCATTAGTTTTTGTCACCCTTGAAAGGAAGAACTTATTTTTAGTTAGTGTCTTACATTTGAGTTTTAGTATTGCCTTAGGAGTTGTAACATGATTTTGAGATTTCACTCCTTTGATTGGTTATTCTTCGAATCCTTGTGCAACACACTTCAATGCATCTTTCATTGATGGTTTCTATAATTAGTCCCTTTTGGCACTAGTTGCTACTTAGGTCATCATTGTGTCATGCTAATGTTCAAGAGAAGTCTTTAACCTATGTCCTTCATTCCTTAGGTATCTTTACCATCCATGTCAGCCTTCCTAAGTGTCAATTTTTACTTAGTGGTGTGTTGTATTACATTATTATCCAAGAGATCAACTCTTTTTCTTGTTCTTGTCTCACTCTAGTTGATGACGGTTGCCTCAATGCTCTTTTTCCAATGAGTATCTTCCTATTGACTTCAGCTCATTATTATAGGAAGTATGTTTAGAGACATTTATAGTACCATGGGGATTGTAGCCATTAGTCACAATTTTCCTTGCATATGATAGTGGGTATACATCAATGACCCTAACTTAATTGATTATATAAGTGTTTGACACCAGCACATCTACTCACACTTGTTAGATTGCACTCAATACCTTGGTTCCAATTACCATCATCAGTGGGCTACATCACATATTCCAATGGTATACATCAATGACCAATGGTCAAACAGTTTCTCCCATGTTCAAATTTAGATCATTTGTTCATATGGGTTAAATTTGTACTAGTGTCAGGTTTGGATTGAAGACCTTGAGCTATGGTGGAATCCTTTTTTGGTGCTACCATTTGAGATTATTATATAGTACCACTTCCTTATGCGTACCTTGGTATACCAAGTCTTCACTTTTGATAACTCCATTGGTCCTCCCAATGTACACAAAGGCGTAGATACACTAAGTATTTCCTCGTGACTACAATCTTGTTTTGACATGGATCCATTATGTATTCTTTCATGGCCATGGTTTTAAATACTATATTCTTCATGGATATACCATGTACTTGAGTGTAAAACCATACTTTTTTTAACCTAAGCATGGGTATGCCTACCTCAGGAATATTTTTTCATTTGATAATTTGATCTTTGATTATAGGCACTTTCCATATCCTTAGTTTGTTAGACTCCTCCTGGCTCTCTTGTCATCATCCTCTCCACTTTATAATGTTTTTATGTCATCATATTCCCTTCTAACCTCACACATTAGGGGGCATATGTTATACTTATATTTTTCTACACTTGATCAAATCAACTTAGTCAAACCACTTACATCTTTTGTGCCAAAATTGACCAAATATCTTCAAGATTATTTTAGTCCTTTACTACACACTCATGGATCTTCCTAGTAATAGTTGCAAGCTTGTGTGTTCTCTTAGTAAAATTCATGACCAATTCATGGCCCTTCAATACTAAACCCACAAGCACCCTTAGAATTCCCTGAAAAGGGACAAATTACATATAATTTGAACATAAGCCCCAAGTGAATATTATGCATGCATCACACTTCTATGACATGAATTTCAATCTTCCTCAATTGTGTCACCTCCCTACTCATACAAATACGAGGTCCTGGGTTGATAAAATGACACAACAAGAGAAGGCACCATTCCTCTGGACAAATTTCTAGCCTTTGTTCAATGTCTTTTTCCCTTGTTTTCTCTCTGCTTGAGTAGAATCGGTCTTTGGTTCTCCAAGTTGTGATTAGGTTTTGTGTTGAGTCTGTTTATCCACCCCTTAGTTACTATATCAAAGTAAAATTATTACTACATCCATGGAGAGATGAGTACATGTGGCTAAGGACAAGGGGACATAGAGTCTGATGAAGGAGGTGCTACAACAAGGTTCATGTATATGCTTGTTGTTGTATTTTTATATTATAATATAGATATATCTTCTTTGCCCCTCAAATTCTTGTGTACTTTCAAATATTTCCATGCATGAATGTTAGAATTGGTAGGATTTTGGTTAAATGTAAGATCAATTAGGTTTTCATGCTTCTTGTAATTTATATTGTTTACTTGAAATGTTATATTGGAAATAAGAAAGGTTCTACGTATTTGACTTGTGTGTAAGTTTGCTAAGGATTTTGGAGCTTGAATTGGATCAACCAAGTTACTCACAAGGCAAAGGATAAACAATAGTTCATAAGTATTTATCTTTAGCTTCATCTTTTTTATTTCAGTTATGAGTATGAACCCTAGGGATATGTAGTTAGTGGTGTATCCCTCTTTATGTTGGTGAGCCCAACCCACTCACCAAGAATATTCTTTTGTGTGGGAAGAATTCCTATCGACATTTCTCAACATATGTATATAAATACATCACATACCTCCATGAAGTATTCTTCTCAACCCAGGTGTCCTCAAGTCAAGTGTCCAACCTCCAACATATTTATCACATGGTCCTAAGATCCAAGTGTTGAGCATATGTTTTCATCGGTATCAACATGGTGCACAGGTAGAGGAAGTGCACAGAAGGATTGAAGTGTGCTTAGACAGTATGGTGCAAAGTTGGCGCACAAGCAGAGAAGGTACGCAAAAGGCTTGTAGAGGAAGTGCGCAGAAGGATACTTTCTACTACACTACTATAGATCCACATGAAATTGAACACCTAGAACAAATAGTGAAAGGTTGAAAATATAAGTGCAGTAGAAGGGTTGAAGGATGAAGGGATCAATGATGAAAAATAAATCACATAAGTGATTGATTCTACCAGGAGTGTGTGTAGAATAGAAGGATAAATGACGACACAGTTCAAAAGTGAAGTGGAATGTGATAAATTCCTTTGTCCACGATCATGGAATTACTCAGTGGATGTTTATGCCACAACGCGATGATGTTTTGAGAAAGTGACATGTGATAGAGTGAACTTCAACGGAGTGTGTAAAATATTGCGCAAATGAAAATCTCCAGGGTGCATTGAGCCAGTGTGATGAATGGTGTGGTGGAGTGTGATGAGATGAAGTCTGAATTAGAATGCGACGGAATGAGTCACCAAGGGAAATTACAATATGATGTGGTGATTTAGTAATCACATTGCATGATGAGTGTGGAAGGATGAATACTTGTGACTTGAGTCTTTCTTTCTGGTTCTATCTACACAATGGATTCTTTGTAGATCTGAATGAAATTATTGTGTCATTCTTTAGGAGATGCTCAGATAATATGGAGCACAGTCGTAGGAAGACTTGTCCATTTGATTTAGTCATATTTTGTTCACAATATAATAGTGATGTGTCCACATACTTTATTTAGACAAAATTGTAACTAATAGGATTTTGATATGGTCAAATTTTGTCCACAATATAACCATCATACCTTATTTAGACAAAATCGTAACTGACGGGATTTTAATGTAGTCAAAGTTTGTCCACGGTGTAATTGTTACGCGTCCACATACAGGAAGGTAAACTCAAGAAAATTAATATAAGTATGGATGTGCTCTTATCATGGATGTATGCACAAAGTGAGGTGGAAGATGATACTCTAATAATTCATAGGAATATAAATGTAAATTTGTCAGGATGTCTTGAAAGATTTAGTGATGTAGCAATTTTTTCTAAGTTTAGGGTGGCAGGGTGGTGTTAGGGTGAGTCAAAGATCACTGAGGATTGGTGTCCTCAATTTTTATAACATGTTGGTGCCTACGAGGATTGGTGTCCTCATTATCTGTGACAGGTTAGTTCCTGAGAGGATTGGTGTCCTTGTTATCTACGATAGGTGGGTTCCTGTTGAGCTGAAAATTTATAACTTGTAAGTTAGTGCTTGCAAAAGAACATAAAGAAGATGTTATGTGGTTTTTTTCCCGCATTGGGTTTCCACGTAAAAATATTTTTGTACTATGTTCATTGTTTTGTTTCTATTTATACTTGTATATGTCATTAAGTGTGCACTTCTAAATAACTTATATGGCTATATTTATTTCTTCTTATATATGTCATTAAGTGTGCATTTCTAAATAACTTAACTGGTTTAAAAGAAAGAAAAATACATAAGGTTAATGCAATATTGTTCACCCCCCTCCCCTCTTAGTATTGTTGTGAGCAAAAAGTATGGCCAGTCAAGATTCTTTTTCAACCAGACCTCCTCTGTTCAATGGAACAAATTTTTCATTTTAGAAAATCAAAATGAAAACCTACTTGATGTCTCTTACTATGGAAGTCTGGCAAAGTGTGGTAGATGGTTATAAAATCCCAACTACTCTTCCAACTAATGAAGCTAGTAAGATAGATTACTATAGTAATGAAAAATATATGAATGTTATACAAGGAGGACTTGCAGAAATAGAATTTGTTAAAGTGATGCAATTGGAATCCGCAAAGGAAATATGGGATAAACTAGTAAACAGTTATGAAGGAGACGAGAAATTAAAGTTGGCCAAACTTCAAGCTCACATAATGCAGTTTGAAAGCCTGAGAATGAGTGAAGATGAAAATATTGCAGGTTTCTTTCTCAGAGTGGATGAGACTATAAACATCATGAAAGGGCTAGGAGATGAAATTAAAGAAGCTATGGTATTTCAAAAGGTACTAAGATATCTTCCCTCAAGACTTGATGCAAAGGCCTCAACTATAGAAGAAATGCATGAACTAGACAAATTGACTATGGATAGGATCCATGGAATTCTGACTGCTTATGAGATGAGAACTAGGAAAGAACATCCAGATCTAAAGGATGCATTCTTGAAAGGATCAGTAAAACCATAAACATCTCAAGATCATGACTCATCATAAAACTTATCAGATGAAGAAGAAGCTAACTTTGTGAGGAAGTTGAAGAGGGACCTAGAAAATATAAAGGTAAGTTACCACTTAAATTCTTTCATTGTGGTAAAGTTGGTCATTTTTCCTCTAAATGTCCTTTTAAAGGAAATGACACCAATGAAAAGGAAAGAAAGGGCAAGGATAAATCTAGCAATTTTAAAAATTGTTTTAAAAGGAATAGTTTTTATTCAAAGGAGGATAACAACAACTTTGACGAAGAAGAAGATGATCCATATCTAATTAAAGATGAAAAAATTCTCATGACTTGGGGAAAACACAAATCAGATCAAACAGACACAGAAGAGTGTGAAGTTGTAGTAGACATGGAAGGAGAAATCATTAGTGCTATGGAGGAAATCTCCCGACTCAAGAAAAAGAAAATACTAAGAAAAGAAGAGTTGCAAGTCTACAAAGACAAAGACAATAAGGTTAGTGAAGAAATAGTCATCTTTAAAAATCAGCTAGAAGAAGCCAAAATAATGGAAGAAGTATTGATAAATCAGATAAAAGAAAAGAAGAATATCTGCGACAAACTAGAAGCAGAAATAGTTTCCTTAAGAAAATATCTAGAGAAATCCAAGACTCAAATGAAATTCATAAAATGATCTGAAACTCTAGATAACATTCTAAGCAATCAGAGATCACCATATGACAAACAAGGCTTGGATATAAGGAAAGTCTACAAATTGTCAAAGGTGAGTCAAGCACCGACATGACAGCTAGTGAGAATCCTACAAGTTATGAAAATGCTCTCAAGGGAAACAACGGTGAGCCTAACCACGCAAAAGATGAAAAAAACTAGCAATCAAAACTGAATCAACCCAACTATGAAGCAAGGAAGCAATAGGTGCCTGAATCTTATGAAATTGTCAAACAAAGACCGATTCCTACAAGTAAGTTTTTCATTCCAAGGCATCCAAATTTTTTCTATGGAAATTGTTTCTCTTGTGGCAAATTTAGACATAAAGTTGTAAGTTGCATATTTTTTAGATATAATAGAAGTATAGGAAAAATATTCAACAAACCTCCAAAGGCTATGGTTCAAAATTCTCTCAATAATGCCTTCTCTCCTTTACTAAATGACCTTGAATGCCACATATGAAATATTTTTGGACATGCAAGGAAAGTGAATGTAGAAGCAATTTGTTGCCTATCTTTAGGAAAGACAGACAAGAATATTTTACCAAGGTTTGGAGGAAGAAAAATAAAAGTGAAGAAAATTGTGAACTAGCTCTATGCCAAAAATCAAGAAAATCAATGGTAAATTGATAGTGGCTACTCCAAGTACATAAAAAGAGACAAAAGTAAGTTTGAATTCTTAACTGAAGAAAAAGGTGGTAATGTCACTTTTGGAAACAATGATCTAGCCAGAATCAGAGGAAAAGGAACCATTGTATTAGATGAAGATAAAAAGGGAAAGACCAAAGCACATAATGTGTTGTATGTTGATGGTATAAAACATAACTCATTAAGTGTAAGTTAAATGCGTGACCAAGGACACAATGTTATTTTTCATTCAAGAGGTTGTAAGGTAATGGATGCGAATACAAGGAAGAATGTTGTTAATGCAGTCAAAACTTCAGGGAATGTGTATGTTCTAGAAGAAGACAAAGAAAAATGTTGCATTGGTAAAAATGATGAGAGTTGGCTTTGGCACAAAAGGATAGACCATCTTAGTTTTAATTAGCTTGTTAAGCTAGGAAGAAAAGATGTTGTGAGAGATATCCATAACATATTCAAACCTGAGAATATTGTATGTAAGTCATTTCAGTTTGGAAAACAGTCAAGATTTCAATTCAAGGTAAGAGAACACTCGACCTCTTGAGTCGATTTATACATATCTTTGTGGCCCTACAAGTACACAATATCCTCGAGGTGAAAGTATTTCATTATGTTAATTGAAGACTATACCAGAATGGCTTGGGTTGGACTGTTGAGGCATAAATTTGAGGCTTTTGAAAAATTCAAAATCTTCAAAGCATAGGTAGAAAATGAAATGGAATTAAAAATCAAATGCCTAAGGTCAAACAAAGGACGAGAATTCACATCTGATGAATTCAACATTTTTTGTGAAAAACATGGGATCAAGAGACAGTTTGTTATTTCCAGAACCCCTCAACAAAATGGAGTAGTGGAAAGGATGAACAAAATAGTTCAAGAAAGGGCCAGGGCCATGCTTGATGATTTAGAAGTACCCTGAACATTTTGGGGAGAGGTTGTTCAAATTTATTTCAAAATTCTCAATAAGGTGCACATAAGAGAAAACAATGATAAAACACCTTATGAGATATGGCATGGAAGATTAGCATCAATAAAGAACTTCAAAAGTTTTGGAAACAAATGATACATTAAAAGAAATGAAGACAACTTAGGTAATTTTGACTCTAGAGCTGATGAAGGTATCCTATTAGGATACTCCTCCAGAAGTAAAGGATACAAGTGCTACAACAAAAGACTCCATAATATTGTTGAAAGTATAGATGTAAAGGTAAATGAAGGACCATTTCATCCAATGAGACACCAGCATCATGATGAGACACAAGATGACAGCATGCATGAGGATCGGGAAACAGAAGACTCAGAAGAAGAGGAGAGAATGGAAACATCACATCCAAAGACCCCATCAAGGTATGTTCAAAAACATCATCCAGAAAGTCAAATTCTTGGAAATAAGGAAACAAGTGTATATACTAGAAGAAAACATATAGATACATCTACCTCTACAAATTTTGCATTGTTGTCCATGATTGAACCCCAAAATTTTATGCAAGCAAGTCAAGATGACCATTAGATCAAAGCCATGAATGAAGAACTAGACCAAATAGAGAAAAACAAGACATGGGATCTTGTCCCAAGATCAAATGACAAGAATGTAATTGGCACTAAATGGGTATATAAAAACAAGTTAAATGAAGATGGACATATACTCAGAAATAAGGCAAGATTGGTATGAAAAGGGTATGCTTGATCCAGATTTTATGAGAAGAACAAAATGACTACAGATTATTAATAGATGATTAACACAAAATAACAGAGATACAGTAAAACTGGTTTTCTATTCAATAAGGAAATAAGATGAAACTGTAAAATGCAGCGGAAAACAAGCTTGTTGGAATGGTAGCGGCTTATCTCTGAGGAGAGATGTGACAGTTGCACTCATTCGAAAGAAGATCATTACAATGAGGCTATGAAGGCCTTTTTACAATATATAGGAGTTTCAAAAACCCTAGACATCCAAAAACCTAACCCTAGGAGATGAAGCGCCAAAAGTCAGGTGGGCCCCGTTTGGGTAAGTCAGTACATCAACTTCCCGGGGTCGTAACTTTTGCATACGATCTTCATTTTAGGCGTACGATAGCCCGTTGGAAATATCTATCTAAGGACTACAACAGTTGCCTAAAATTTCATGATGAAATTTTTTGTTTGCAATATACCCAAAAAAACGTCGTTTAGGGACTCCAAATGGCTCCGGAAGTTCAGGACCCGAAAAATTGCTAAAAATAGTAAATTACAAAAATTGTCAGAAATATGTTTTGAGCGAGTTGGAAAAGGTGGGTGGCCACCGATATCCACCTGGATCAATCCTCAAGTCAAAGGAGTGGACTTTGAAGAAACGTTTTTTCCTGTTGCAAGAATTCAAGTTATCAGGATGTTTTTGGCTTTTGCATGCTACAGAAAATTCAAAGTCTACCATATGGATGTCAAATCAGCATTTTTGAATGGTGATCTTGAGGAAGAAATTTATGTGGAGAAACCAGAAGTTTTTCTGCTAACTAGCAAAAAGGATTATGTTTGTCACTTAAAGAAATCCTTGTATAGGATAAAACAGGCTCCAAGAGATTGGTATTACAGACTCGACAAGTATCTGCACTGGCAAGGTTTTAAAAAGGGAACAACTGATAACAAATTATACATCAAGGATGAAGGTAATGACTTGTTAATTATCATAGTCTATGTTGATGATATTATTTTTGGCAGTAATATTGAATTAATGAGTAAGAAGTTTACAGCTACAATGCAACAAGAGTTTGAGATGTCCAAGTTAGGATAAATCTCCTTCTTTCTTGGGTTACAAATCCATCAATCAGAAAAGGTAATTTTCATTTCTAAAGGTAAATATCTCAAGGAAATATTGAAGAAAATTGGCATGGAAATCTGCACACTAGTAAGCACTCCAATGACTACCAGTGGTAAACTCAGCAAGGATGTTGATGCTCTAGAAGTAGATCAGACCATGTATAGTTCTATGATTGGTAGTTTAATTTATCTCACAACTTCAAGCCATGACATCATGCAATTTTTTGTTTTGGTAGGAAGGTTTCACTCCAATCCCAAAGAAATTCATATTCTTGTAATCAAAAGAATATTTAGGTACTTGCAAGGCACTGTTGATTATGGATTATGGTATGCAAAAAACATAGACCTCATTCTCAGAGCTTATATAGATGTAGATTGGGAAGGAAGTATTGATGATAGAAAAAGCACTAGTGGAGTTGCATTTTTCCTTGGCATTTGTTTAGTATCCTAGATCAGCAAGAAACAATCTTCCATTTCCCTCTCAACAGTTGAAGCATAGTATATTGTTGTAACATCCTGTTGTACGCACGTATTGTGGATAAAGACCAATATCAAGGATATTCAATTTCTTTGTGATCAATCTGTTTCTATCATGTGAAACAATACAAGTGTTATTAATCTCTCCAAAAATCATGTTGAACACTCTAAAACTAAGCATATCCCCATCAAGTATCACTTTCTCAGAGAATAGGTTCAGGATCAGGTGGTTAAATTAGAATATGTTCCTTCCAAAGAGTAGATTGCAGATATCTTTACCAAACCATTACCTAGGGACTCCTTTGAGTACCTCAGAGAGAAGTTGGGAGTCCTTCCCACTCCTCATTCAGGCACATAAATCCTCATGACAGGTTGGAGGTTACTGAAAGACCCACCCAGCCTCAGAGGGAGAAGCGCAAGAAATTGAGCAGTAGGAAATACAACATTCTGATAGGGAGAGTCACTCTTAGGATGTACATAGTTAGAAGGCTAACCTTTTCCATTGATGTCAAAGGGGGAGAAACATACAACTACGACAAAGAGGATCATATAGCAAGGGGGAGTGAAGGCTAAAGGAACACACTATAAGGGGGAGCAACTCAACAATAAGAGTTTCCATCAATAACAAAGGGGGATTTTGTTGAGCATATTTTTTCATTGATGTCAACATGGCACACAGGAAAATGAAGTGCATGGAAGGATTGAAGTGCGCATATACATGTTAAGTTTTGAGCTATTATTATTTTCTTTTCAATTTACTTGATAACAATAGCATAGGTATGATCACTGAGAGAAACACAATCACAAGATACACAACATTTATCATGGGAAACCCTCATGGGGGAGACAACCCAACAAAACTTCCTTAATATAGATAGCCAATACAATGTCAATACAATAAACCAAACACTAGAGAATATCCTCCACTAAGCAATGCACCTCTCTCTTCCTTATTCTCCCAACTACAGCTACCAAACTTGCGCACTAAGTGAGCGAATGAGTGAGTGTTAAAATGAGGCATTGGCTTCCTTTATTTATACAAACTGGCAAGTGTTGGAAAGGTGTCTCTTCACTGGGCAGGGCCGACTTGTCTTCTTAGTGGTTAAAACCACTTTAATTATCCTGGGGGCCGACTTCTCAATTTGCATAATATATTTAGGGTTTGATCAATCCATGAAAGGGGATTTGGTCAATTACAATGCCCGACATGATCAATCCAAAATAGGGGATTGATCTAATGAATAATAACTCAATAACAAATAGAATACTCTTTGCAGTTACAATATTTCAACACTCCCCCTTAACAACAAGGGTATTCTACAACATCATCAGGAGAGAGAGAGGGCAGGAACATCAATAGCATCTGGAACATTGACTGGCATATCTATAAATCATTGGAAGTTTTTCTAATCATCATCATTCATAGCATGGAGCTGGAGTAGCATCATCATCCTCATCATCATGAGGCTAAAGTAGCGTCTTCATCATCTTTAGTGTGAGGCTAAAGTAACATCATCATCTTCTTTAGCATGAGGCTAAAGTAATATCATCAACATCTTTAGCATGAGGATAAAGTAACATCATTATCATCTTTAGTGTGAGGCTAAAGTAACATCATCATCTTCAGCATTAAAGCTAAAATGACATTCTCATCATCATCTTCAGCAAGAAGTTGAATTGGCATCATCATCATCATCTGCACCAACATGGATTAGTATAACACTAATACATTATCATCATCAATAAAAGCACAAGGCTGATACAACATCAACAAAAGCAGTATCACATCACGAAGGCTGGACCATCATCAACATCAACACTAGGATGGAAATCTTTATCACGAAGCTGACATCTCAACAACATCAGCATGAAGATGGAAATCTTCAGCATGAGGCTAGAATCACAACAACATCAACACGAAGTTGGAAATATTCAGCACGAGGCTGCATCAACAACATCAAAACGATGTTGGAAATCTTCAGCATGAGGTTGGCATCAACAACATTAGCATGAAGCTAGAAATCTTCAGCACTAGGCTAGCATCAACAACATTAGCACAAAGTTGGAAATATTCAACACTAGGTTGGCATCAACAACATCAGCATGAAGCTGGAAATATTCAGCACTAGGCTGGCATCAACAACATCAGCATGAAGCTAGAAATATTCAACAATAGGTTGGCATCAACAACATCAACACGAAGCTAGAAATCTTCAGCATTAGGCTGGCATCAACAACATGTTGTGGTCCTCTGACAGATCCAAAGGATATTCCTAGGAATCAAAATATTCCCTAGGATATAAAATCCTAACGGAGCTACCACTACCAACCAAAGCTAGCATATACATGCACAAGTACTCTGACAGCCCGTCCTTATGGACCTTCAGGATCTGTCCAGGGATGATCAATCCCCTAGGATATAAAATCCTAACTGAGATACCCGCCATTAGTCAAGATACCATATTATCATCAGCGCTACTCCCCCTTTCGAGGAAGGTCCTTTCAGACTATACCAAGCTTGTCTCAAAAGTGCTCAAACTTTACAAGTGATAGAGGCTTGGTCAACACATTTGCAACATGTTCATTTGTGCCAGCATATTGGAGCTTTATAGATCCTCTCTGCATCATATCATGACTGAATTTATACCGTATCTCTATGTGCTTCGACTCATCATGGAACACATCATTTTTATACAAATCTGGTTATCACATAGGATCACAGTGGATTCCATCTCCAGATCAAACATATTTGTCAACAACATATGAATCCATATGGCTTCACAACTGGTGGAACATGAAACAATGTATTATGTTTCTATCATTATGAGATCAATACTTGATTGCTTCCTACTCTGCCATGAGATCATGGCTAACCCGAGGCTGAAACAACATCCTGAAGTGATCTTTCTATTAGAAACACTTCCAGCTCAATCTGAATCAGTATATCCATACAATCTAAAGTCATGATCTGTAGTATAATAGAGACCAAAATCCAATGTACCCTTAAGGTATCTCATCACATATTTTGTAGCTACAAGGTGAACATGTCTGGGCTCTACCATATACTGAATCAAAAGGTGTTCACAACAAAACATATATTCGGTATGTTATTCGTCAGATACATCACCGAACCAATAATTTGTTTGTACATAGTAGCATCAACCAATTCTGACAAAGTGTCTACCAGGAGCTTCAACTTCATTTCCATGGGTGTGTACATGGATTTACATTTCAACATGTTAAACCTCTTCATTATTTCAACTGCATACTTCCCTTGGTTAAGGAATATCTTCTCTGGGCTCAGCGAAACTTCAAGACCTAAGGGATAATGCATTAGGTCTTCCATCAAACTCTGTAGTGAGCTTCTTCTGCAATCTGTGATGATCTTTTCTTCATCTTGTCAAGAATACATCATCTACATATAGTAGCTATAATATAACTGGCTCATCATTCATAACCTTGAAGTAAAGGTTAGAATCAACTATACTCTTGGTAAGGCCCAAGCTTGTCAGGAAACTGTCAATTCTTCCATACCAAGTTCTAGGATCTTGCTTCAACACATATAGATCTTCCTTCGACCGGTAGACATGAGTCTTTCTATTTTCAATCTTCAAATCATATTGTACCAATCAGGTACACTGTCTCAGCTGCAACTCAATCTGCACAATCATGTGTTAGTTATTTGTGTTTTCTCCAAGGCACTATCTGTCTTATTGTCTGGGAGTATGTCCTCTACAACTGTTCCTCTAGAAGTGGGACTATGAACCTGCAGTTACTCTGAATTTGAGAATGGTTGCTTCATTCTCACCGTGACTGTTGAATTTTAAGAGTAACTCCTCTACTTCATCATGACAACAACTTCATTTGAAACTGAGAGTGGCTCAATAATTGATACTGAAGGTAGCTCTTCTTCTTTCATGGAGGTAACTCTATATTTTATCGTATTCATGTCTCCATGACCCAACTAATGTAATGCACCAACTACCACTCAATTTAAAATATGGGGATTTCTCCCCCTACATCTCATACTATATATGAATCATGATTGTTCTGGTTGTCTTCATAAATACTGGAACTATTTCTCCAATTACTGGAGTAAGTTTCTCGTCAGAGTCTTCTCCCTCTTGCTGGGAGAATCCTCTAGACACACATCAGGCTATGTACATCTATAACATTCTTGATATGTATAGATCAATCTTGGAAGTCAATATTGACTTCTCTTCTAGTCTCACGGAAGAATCCATATCCTAGTCTTTCTGACTAGCTTCCTTCTCTGTCACTAAAACAAGGGAATATTCCAGGAGATTTCATATCTCCTCTAAAGTTACGATCTATTATTCTCATGGAATTTATCTCCCAATCCTAGAAGATGTATCTTCATCTAATCCTTTTTGAGATCAGTCTTACTCTCGATTTCTTCTGAGTCTACAAGGACTTCATCATCTCTTACAGGGTATACTTGGTGTTGAATACCAAGTCTAAATATGAAAGGTTGAGTCATACTTCAAATGAGTTGAGCTTCCCGTCAAGATGGCTTCATTATTCTTTGACCAAGTCTTCTGTGAATTCTAATGTTTGGTCATCTTTGGAGCCTTCTTCTCCTTACATTCAATCTCCATTATAGATACTTTAGATCTCAAAAATATCTTCTTCTTCATCTTCTATGGTACATGAATGTATATGGTCATGTACATAGTCTTTTTCATGTCTCATTTCATCTATTGCCTTCTATAACCTTCACTATATCTTCCTCAAGGTTATCACCAATGACCTGAAACAAGATCAACAAACAACAAGCAAGAATAATACTCTTTTGATAATAGTAACAAAACAATAGCATGGATAATCATCACAGTTTCTCCTTTAGAGCTATCACTTATGACCTGCCTGAAACAAAGATCAAAAGTAATAAATACAATATGAAATGAGATCAACACTCTTCTAGTGTTGTGATCAAACATTCATCCATGGTAACCTGGAACCAACACAAGAAGTTTCTCCTAGAGGAGATGTTAGTTGTATCTGGTAAATGATTACATTAATAATTTATCTCAATATGCTCACATGCTACCAAGTATAATACTTTTCAAAGATTGTTACCTCAACTATAATGTTTACTTGTAAAGGGATAGTTATCAACTTTGTCATGTGCAACTTTGAATCTTATTAACTTAATTAATCAAACCTGGAACCTAGAGTCTTGTCCTCAAGAATGAGTGTGTTTCTTTTCTTCCAAGTCTTCTTCACTCAAGATGACAAGTGCTTTCTTCAACATGTCTTTTGTACTAAGACAATATGATATCTTGACAGAAAGTTGGGTTAGAGAATAAACTCTATGATCTCAAATTTAATCCATCTAATAACTTGACTTTAATTTTGACCAAAGGTTAGTATGATGGTCATAGCTTCAACATGCAACCTAGATCAAAATAATTTCATAACAAATAGATGCATATCAGAATAATCAAACCTGGGTTGCATTATTCCTTTGAATGTGCTGGATCTTGAGATCCTTTTGGATCTATGGTAAGAGATCCCTTCTCCTGCAAATACCCTTTAAATCTTAACAGTTTAAACATATGTGAATACATACCTCTGATAGTATTTGTAGGTACTGGCACCATCTGGTAGAAACGATAATAATTACCAATTCTTAAAAACTTCAAGGGTGACTGCAACTGGTACTGCAGTTTATACTTCAACTGATTCTGCAACTGTAATTGATACTACAACGGATTCTGAAATTGCAACTGCAACTTAGTGTTTATGAGGAAACCCTAAATTTTCAAACTTCAAATTTTGAAATTCTGATCTAGGGGCTAGATACGTTGAGCTTAGGCGAGTAAGCTGGTGTAGTCAGATTTCTAAAAATCCAAATTTTACCCCTTGAAATTGAGCTTGCGGATATCTGGATTAGTACTTCTGGTACTGGTTTTGGTTTCCTGGTTTTCTAGTACTTCTGGTTTTTTGGTACCAGTGAAAACTAGCGCATTACTTTCTGGGAGTTGTGTCCACTGAAAAAGTGGGCTCAAGGTGCAAAAGAGTTCCCTAGGCTAGGGTGCACTTTTCTAGATGGTTTTTAGGTTGATATTCCTCTTCAACAAAAGCCCTAATTTTCTTGTAGGGAAATAGTGACGTTTTTCTTTATCCAGTGAAAGATTCTCTCTTCAGCTTATCTCTGATTCCATGTTAAGTTTTGAGATATTCTTATTTTCTTTTCAATTTACTAGATAACAATAGCATAGGTAGGATCACTGAGGGAAACACAATCACAAGATACACAACATTTATCCTAGGAAACCCTCATGGGGGAGAAAACCCAACAAAACTTCCTTAATATAGATAGCCAATATAATTTCAAGACAATAAAACAAAGACTAGAGAATATCCTCCACTGAGCAATGTGCCTCTCTCTTCCCTCTTCTCCCAACTACAGCTACCAAACTTGCACACTGAGTGAGCGAATGAGTGAGTGTTCAAATGAGGCGTTGGCTTCCTTTATTTATACAAACTGTCAGGTGTTGTAAATATGTCTCTTCACTGGGTAGGGCAGACTTGTCTTCTTAGTGGTTAAAACCACTTTAATTAGCCTAGGGGCCGACTTCTCAATTTGCATAATATATTTAGGGTTTGACGACAAATTCACAAAATGGGACTTGGTCAATTACAATGCCCGACATGATCAATCCACAAAAGGTGATTGATATAATGAATAATAAATCAATAATAAATAGAATACTATTTGCAGTTACAGTATTTCAACAAGACAGTGTAGCGCAAAGTTGGTGCACAAGCAGAGGAAGTGCACGGAAGGCTTGTAGAGGAAGTGCGTGGAAGGATACTTTCTAATATACTATTGCAGATCCACATGAAATGGAACACCTAGAACAAATCGTGAAAGGTTGAAAACAAAAGTGTAGCAAAAGGATTGAAGGACGAAGGGATCAATGACAAAAAAGAAATCACATAAGTGATTGAGTCTGCCAAGAGTGTGTGTAGAATAAGAGGATAACCTATGACGCAGTTCATATGTGAAGTGGAATGTAATAAATTCCTTTGTATTCGATCATGGAATGACTCAACGAATGTTTATGTTGCAACATGACGATGTTTTGAGCAAGCGACAAGTGATAGAGTGAACTATGACGGAGTGTGTGAAATATTGTGCAGATGAAAATCTGCAGGGTGCCTTGAGTCAGTACGACGAATGGTGTGGTGGAGTGTGATGAGATGAATTCTGGAGTAGAATGTGATAGAAAAAGTCACCAAGGGAACTTACAGTTTAATGGGGCGATTTAGTAAGCACATTGTAGGATGAGTCTGACAGGATGAAGACTTGTGACTTGAGTCTTTCTCTCTGGTTCTATCTGCACAGTGGATGCTTTGTATACCAAAATGAAATTATTGTGTTATTATTTAGGAGATGCTCGGATAATATGGAGCAAAGTCATAGGAAGACTTGGTCCATTTGATTTAGTCAAAGTTTGTCCACATTGTAATAGTCATGCGTCCACATACTTTATTTAGACAAAATTGTAACTAACATGATTTTGATATGGTCAAAGTTTGTCCACAATATAACTGTCATACCTTATTTAGACAAAATCGTAATTGATAGGATTTTGATGTAGTCAAATTTTGTCCACATTGTAATTGTTAAACGTCCACATACAGGAAGGTGAACTTAGGCAAATTAATATAAGTATGGATGTGCAAAGTGAGGTGGAAGATGATACTGTAACAATTCATAGGAACAAAAATGTAAATTTGTCAGGATGTGTTGAAAGATTTAGTGATGTAACAATTTTTTCTGAGTTTAGGGTGGCAGGGTGGTGCTAGGGTGAGTCAAAGCTCACTGAGTATTGGTGTCCTCATTTTTTGTAATGGGTTGGTGCCTAAGAGGATTGGTGTCCTCGTTATCTGTGACAAGTTGGTGCCTGAGAGGATTGGTGTCCTCGTTATCTACGACAAGTGGGTGCCTGTTGAGATGAAAATTTATAACTTGTAAGTTGGTGCTTGCAGAAGAACAAAAAGAGGATGTTCTGTGGTTTTTTCCTGCATTGGGTTTCCACGTAAAAATATTTGTGTAGTGTGTTCATTGTTTTGTTTTTATTTATGTTTGTATCTATCATTAAGTGCACACTTCTAAATAACTTAGATGGCTATATTGATTTATGTGTGTATCTTCCATTAAGTGTGCAATTATAAATAACTTAACTGGTTGAAAGGAAAACTAAATACAGAAGGTTAATGCAATAATGTTCACCCCCCCCTCTCAGTATTGTTGTGAGTATCAAAACCAAGGGCTATGTGTGCTCCTCCAATTTCCCAATGCTCCTCCTCCTAGTTATGTACCTCCCCTAATTGAGAAACCAACTCCCCCATTATGTTCACCCAACAGGTTAGTCATCATATCGATCAAGATAAAAACCTCCTAGGTAGGTGGTCCAAGTGGATATTGGTGGCCACCCACCTATTCCACTAACTTAGAATGGTTCCACATCTTGGCAATTTTACTACAATTATTCAAGTCCCAAACTTTCAATGCATTTTTCAATCATTTCTCTTGTGTTTCTGGAAATTGACATAGGCCACACAATCTTTGATTTTTCTACCAAACACATATACCGTGGATTAAGCTTTGTAAGATCGCAAGAATTTCATCAACAAAGTTTGTATGTAAAAATCAAACCCCTGGGAGGCTGAGGTATCAACTAGACTCCTTAGGGATCACATTCCTTTTGCCACATCATTTCCTGGGGTAAGGGTTTTGGATATTTATTGTTTTTTCATCTTAGGGCATCATACTTTGTGTTAAAAGGAACTTTTTGCCTCTTTTAATTCTTTTGCAGAATGGGTGTAACCAACACATCTCTCTTCAAAGATAAGATACTACCATTATAGTTATTTTGTATTTATTTGCATTTTGAAATATTTTCCTATTTCACTCATTAATAGAGTTTGGGTTTCATTTTATTATTGTGCTCTCTACAACATCATTATGTGTGTTTCCTTTTACATTTATACCTTCATTTCATTCTCTATATAATTGAGATCGGTGTTATCACACAAATAAACTCTTTGTTGTTTCTCCATGCATGTCCCCAATGAGGTTAGGGTACAGGGAGTTAGGTCTTGAACTAATTGAGATAAGGGAATACCACTCTCACCATCCCAAGCAACCTCCCATGGTAGAAGAAAAGAGAGATGACGGAGTTAGAGATCCTATCAAGTTGTTGCTTGAGGAATCCCTTGCATGAAAGATGAAAGTTGGAGATGTTATCAAGTTGTTTTTTAAGGAATCCCTTGCATGATAGAGGAACAATATGATGGATAATTTCACCCAAAACCTTTGATGATTTCCAATGATGCCAGAGACACCTTTGACAAGAAATTATTTTAGAGGTGCAACACCCTTCAACTTGGTACAAGTTAACTTTAACATTCATTTATTTGATGGCCAGAGAGATGAAAATACTTTAGACAAATGGTTAAATCTATTAGAGGGTTATTGCTCTCTTCAAAAGTTTCTGAAAATGAGAAGATCATATTTGCACTCCTTAAGTCCCCTCCCCATGTCAAAGATTGGAGTGTTGGTTACTAAGAGAGACATGTTGTAGATGATTCCTCAACATTTAGGATAGAACCCACTTGGGTGTATTTTGTTTATTCTCACGAGGAGGAATTATACACTATCAGAAATTATGATTACTAGTACACAAGATGGACAACTTTGCATCAAGAAAGAGACCAGATGATGCCAAAGTACACTAATATATTCCATACCTTGTGCTTAAAGATAGCTTTCAGAGAATCAGAGTGACATTTTTTCTTGAAGTATCGTAGTGGCCTACATAGGTACATCCAAAAAACAAAATTGGTCATATGTTTAGATAATATCCTCATCCTCAACAAAACTTGGGAAAAACAATTGCATCACATTCAGTAGACCCTGAGCACCCTATGGACGCACACAAGTTATATTCCAATATATATAAATGTTCATTCAATGTGCATATTATTCAATATATCAGATACATCATGGATGAACATGGTGTGCATGTGGATATATCCAACATCCAAGTCATTCATGATTGGTCGGCCCCAATGACTAATATATCTTCGCAGTTTCTTGTGCCTAACTAACTTCTATCACAAGTTCATGTTGGGGTTCTCTCATATCACTTATCCTCATAGCCAAGTGACTAAGGGTGGGGCCAAACCCAATTTCATTTGGGTTGAGTCACAACATAAAGCATTCAAGGATCTAAAACACCACCTTTGTTTAGCACTAGTACTGACTCTACCAAACCTACAATAGCCCTTCGAGATTGAGATAGATACTTCAAATTATGATATATAGATGTAATCCTCACTCATAATGGGCATCCAATGGTATATCATAACAAGACACTCTTTGATGTAGTTTGCAAGTACCCCACCTATGACAATGAGATGTACTATATTGTGCAAGCTTGTTTCTAATGGAAGCGTTGCATTTTGTGGAAGGATATGGACATCCACGATGATCATAAGCCCCTATATTTTATGCATATGAAGGGAAAGTTACAGAATGACCGCCATCATAAGTGGTCAACAAACCTACAAAAATTCCACCTAAACATCCAGTATAATAAGGGAAACACAAATCTCATTGAAAACTACCTTAGCGGGCCTTTGGTTGTGGCGATGACCATAGTCCTAAATTATTGTGGAAATGAGACCTTTGTGTGGCCCCAATTTTATGACAATGACCCTAACTTCATTGTTAGCTATCATGAACTAGTCACAAATAAACCACTTTCAAACTTTTTTCTCTATAATGAACTTTTATGCCATTTGGATCATCTATGTGTTCCTTCAAGAAACCGTGAGACACTAAGTTGGAAGGTGCATCACAATTGGGTAGCTAGACACTTTGACATGGAGAAGATAGTGACAATGTTTCAAAAGTACTTCTACCAGTCAAAGCTCGAACAAGGAATCAATAGGTATATCATATTGTGCACTACCTATGCCATCAATGAACCTTCCATCAAGAAGTAGGGGTTTCACATTCCTTTTCCTACCCTAGAAAATTCCTAAGAGTCCATCTTCATGGACTACGTGTCCTTCCCACCTTGAAACAAGCATGGAAATAATTGTGTATTTGTGGTTGTTGATCAATTATCTATTCTCTAAGATGGCCATTTTGACACCATACAAGAAGAGTATCACAACAGAGGACAGTGCTAAGATTTTCTTCGAAGCATGTTTGGGTCCATTTTGGACTCCCATGGACCATTATTTTAGAGAAGGATAGTAGGCTCATGTGTACATTTTAGTCTAGCCTAGGGTCACTAATGGATACCAAGCTAACTAAGTCAATTTTTTTCCACCCCCAAACCAATGGATAGATAGAGGTAGTCAATAGGATGAATATGCATATCCTGAGAATGTATAACTCCAAACATACATGCACATGGAATGAGAGTCTTCCTTATGTTTGACATGGCTACAACATATCCCTTCATAGCTCTATTGGACAAAACCCTTTTCAAACCTGTTTGGGTTCTAGTTGTTAACCCCAATTGACATAACTATTCCCCTTGCATCTACACAAGAAGAACCCTCCCATGCTTAGATTGAGGCTAATAGAGAAACCAAATTTGTTGAACATATCCAACACATCCAACAACTAGTTCATGATATTCTACAAAAAGATGATGCTAAAAGTACAAGCAATTCCATGATTAGCATCAAGTTCCACACAAGTTTCAAGTGGGAGACAAGGTGTGGGTGCATTTCATGTATAAAGAGTGCCCCATAGGATATCATTGGAAGCTCCACCCACTCTAGTGAAATCCTTACATAATCACCAAGGATATGGGTGAGAATTATTTTGAATTAAGTATTCCCCCTTTCCTTGGCTTGCACCCTGTATTTAATTTGAAGTTGCTTCGACCATATTGTCCACCTCTCTTGGACAACTCAAAGGTGCCCAAGCACTTAGCCCCTACAAAACTCAATCCTAACTACATTGAGAAGGAAACTATTGAATGGATCATGGACACTAAGATGAAGGGCGCTGACCAGTGGACCATCCAACTCTATTTGGTCATCAAAGAGGGGTAACTCCTTCACCAAGGTAAGTGGCTCACCAGGAGTCAGATTTAGCAAAAGTTTCCCCATCTGATGGAGGAACTTGATGAAACTGGGACCATTACTTCCTAATGGGGGATGACTATTCTAGGTTGATACTGGTGGCCACTCACATGTGCCAATAACTCAAAATGGTTCCACATTTTGGTAGTTTGACTATATTTTTTCAAGTCTCAAACTTCTGGCACATTTTTTCAGGCATTTCCCTCCTTCAAAGATAATTAAACCTCCAATAAGACCAATACATATGTATCATATCTATAAAAATCACAAGATAAAATATGCATACATATTGATTCATTGATCTTGAAAAACAAACTCATGGGAAGAGTAACAACAACCCATAAAGGGTCATCATCAAATTATGAGCATGATAAACCCTCTCTTGTACTTGAAAACATCTGACAACTAAAGAAACAACCTCAATAAGTTCACCTCCCTCTTACTAAGAGAAACATAAAGCAAGAATATCATCATGATCAACTCCCTTTTTCCAAGAGAATCCAACAACCTTATCATTGGTACACATCACTACTCCCATAAGTTGTAATATTAAAATCAATCTTTGATTCCACCACCATAGGTACAAATGACCAAGATCACCTAATAGTTTATCATCACATTAGCTATCACATCCATGATTAATCTCTTCACAAATGTACAAGATGTACAACCAATACTATCCCAAGGGATAATGTTAGATGCTCCCTACATATATAACAATCACTAAAATTAAGTAAGATTGTCATTCCTGTAAACTCTTGGATCACAACTCAAACAGAACAAATTCACCACAGATCATCATTTTTTCTCAGAATGAATCAACCCAATCAACAATAATCAAGTTGTCAAGCATGCATATCACATGCACCAATCCACTCCAAACACTTGTATCCATTGGAATAGATCAACCACCTTTCACAAGTCCTTATGGGCATCATGACTATTGAAATATAGACCACATACCACCCATCAATGAAGTATAACCTCCACCCATCACATGTGAAAATACACCAACATCTATTGGAAAAAATTAGAACCTATCACAGGTCCTCTTGGGCATCACTGATCCATGAGGATATTAGTGGCCTCTCACCTATTCCAACTGGCTCAAAATAGTTTTTTTGGCAATTTACTATTTTTAGCAGTTTTTCAGGTCCTAAACTTCCGGGGCCATTTTGAGGGCCTAAACAATGTTTTGTCACAATCAATAAGCTCATTAATTTTCAAAGGCATGATTGAGCCTATTAAATGAAGCTACTCATCAATACATTTCCAATGAGTTATCGTGCACCCCAAACAGAGATCGTATGCAAAAGTTACGACCCCAAGAAGTTGATGTACTAACTTACGCCAACGAGGCCCACATGAATTTTGGCGCTTCATCTCCCTTGGTTAGGTTTTTGGATGTATAGGGTTTTAGAATTCATGTTTATTATAAAAAGGTGTTCAAAGCCTCATTGTACTCATCTTCTTGTGAATGATCATAGCCGTCACATATATTCTCAGAGATAAGCTTCCACCATTCTAGCAAGCTTGTTTTCAGTCTGCATTTTACAGTTTCAACATATTTCTTATTTAATAGAACTCAAGTTTTACCGTATCTCCATTATTATTCACTATGTCTCTATTTTAATATTATAAATCTATGTTTTCATTTTGTTCCGCTCATAAATCTAGATCAGTGTCAGAGCGGTCTGCTCCTGGTCATTTTTAGTGCATGTCCCTGATGCGGTCATGGTATCGAGAGTTGGGTCTCGATCTTGTTTTTCTTGAGGACAACTATTCTCACACTCCCAAGAAACTATCCATGGCGGGAGAAAATAAAGACAATGGGACAAGAGATCCTTTCAAAATGTTTCTCGAGGAAGCACTCGAGCGACAGAGGAACAAGATGATGGATAAATTTGCACAAATCCTTCATCGATTGCTGACAAGCAACGCATCCACCTCAAGCAGAGGCGTCTCCCCCTTCAAGGTACAGATCAATTTTGATATTCCTATATTTTAAGTTCAAATAGATGTGGATGTCATAGATAAATGGTTAAACCTTCTAGAAGGGTATTTTTTGTCCACGAATTTTCCGATAGAGAAAATATTACATTTGCGCTCTTCAAGGTCATCCCCCATGTCAAATATTGGTGGGAGACTTTATGTGACCAAAAGGAAATATAGGGATCCACATTATTTGCAGTTGCACCCACTTGGGGTTCCTTTAGGGATGATATTAAGGAACAATACTACCCTATTGGAAGTTATGACGGCTTGTATACAAGATGGACCACACTACGGCAGGAAATAGACCAAACAGTGCCAGAGTTCACCAATATATTCCATACCTTCCACACCAAGCTGGGTATAAAATATTCTAAGTGAAATATGTGTTAAGACTCAGAAATGTCACATTTATATCATCTTTTCCCTTCACCATTCCTTACATTTCATGGTCCTAATAAACCTTTTATCATACCATTTCCATAATGATATTTGGGTTTCTCCTTATTATTTTCTATTTTATTCATTTTAGTATTATAAGTGAATTTGTGATTAAATATTAGAAATTAACATGTTTTCACTAATATCTCAAATATATGTGAGCTTTGTAATGTGTAGGAATATGTGAAGGATTAATTCAAAAGAATTCATGAATATCTCCTCCACCATTTCAAGGAGATAATTATTCAAACCTATTCCAAAGGAGAAGATCATGGAGATTTGGATAACATATCTTATCCAAAATATATGAGAGATATGTGTGAGGATTTAAAGGGATTATATTTTGTAATAATGGTAAATAGGTTGAGAGAATAGTGGATCTACAATTATGAGATCCTTATCTTATTTTCAAATCTCTCATGTATAATAGAGAGTGCCCTCTCTCCATTTGTGGAGTCTTAGATTTCATTAGTCATGATTAGTATTAGATTTTGGAGAAAGATTTTAGATTAGATTTTGATTAGAAATGAAAAGGGATCTTAGCTTTGTTTCATAGAATTGGTTTTCATGCTTTCATGATTTTCTCATAGAGTTGATTTCATCATTATAATGCAAGATTGATTCATTGTTGATGTGATCTCACATGTGTTATGTTGTCTTGTTGCTCTTCACATGTTGTTATTTCCTTATGCAATTTCCTACTTTCCAAGATAGACTATTTCATGCAATCTACTTTCAATGCTTTCTAGATTAATTTGATTTCAGCAATTTAGCTTAAGGGGGGAATTAGATTGGTAATTAGTAATTAGTAAGGGGGGTTATATTAACTTAATTCCACTTCAATCCTGCACATACAGTGCACGTGCTTTTTAAGCCTACGAACCTCAAATTGATAAATTAAATGCTTGGAGATTTATTTAACAACGATAAATTGCACCAACATTTTGGCGTCGTTACCGGAAAAAGCGCAAGGGATTGAAGTTTAGTTTGAATTTTCCTGCAAGTGTGTATGCATGTGTTGGTAAGGGGTCATAGTAGCTACTTGAGTTTAGACTCCTCATGTTCTCCCTACCAACATGTTCCTAACTCTGAGGTGTCGGGGCAGTGAGACGAGGGGAAGAGCCTATGCATCGGTCGAGGCACCTAAACGCGCTCGGCCTCATTTGGGACAAATCATGCATAGTGTGTTTCAATTCTAGCAAGCATGGTAGTGTAAATTTCAAATCCAATAATTTCAATTTCCGTAATTTCAATTTCTGCAACTGTGAAGAGGTTTTTGTGTGTTTCAGCAAAAGTTCTTTTATTTAAGTTTTTCATTTCGACTTGGGTGCTGTAAGAATCCATTTTTCAATATGATTTAACTATGAGTTTAAGATTGGAACAACTCACTCAGATCCTTGCAAAAGTCGGGATCTCCTCTTCTCACGAAGAGGAGATATTGACAGCAGCCACGAGCTTAATTACTCCTCCAACAGCGAATGAGGAATCAATATTCAAGGGATCCTGCACATTTAATGAAGAAAAATTATGTGAGCAAGAGATCCAGGAGGACAATGAGGAGCTACAGCACGATATGAAGGAGGGAAACCGCGCCTACGAAAGCTATATCGAGCAATGGTTCCAGGTAAGTACTCATTTAGATCAATTTCATTTTTATTTTCATTTAGTTATTTTGTCGCTACAACAACTACATTCATTCATTCTTGTAAATTTCCATTTTATATTCGAAAAGTTGCCACTGAACATATTGTTGTTACTGCTACGTGAGTGGCTACATTGGCTATTTAATTACACATAACTAAATTCTAATTGTTAATTAGTATAGAGTAGGTAGGATTTTATTTCCATATTTCTTTTGTTTTAGAATAAGTATGCTCTCCTTCGCACTTCGAGTGATTGCGAGGATCAAAAAATAGGATGCCTCTAACATTTTCAGGAATACTTTTGATTGTGGACGATAAAATTAATTTGCCTAATCAATTTTTCGTCTCCAATTTTTAATGCATTTAATCTATTTGCTAAAAGAAAAATACAAATATTTTGTTTTACACTTTTTCAAGTTTAATTTTTATTAAAAACCAATTTGAAAATATAAATAAAAAAATTGTGTGTTCATCCTGGACCTCCAAGTATAAAAAAATAGATGAATAAAACAAACCATTTTTTACATGCTGATACAATGAGATTTTTACTTACTGATACAGTGAAATTTTTGCATGCTGATACAACGAAATTTTACATGTTACAGCAAAATTTTACATGTTATTACAGCGAAATTTTACATGTTGATACAACGAAATTTTACATGTTGTAACAGTGGTTGAACTGTGCCATGATTGAACTATGTCTTCTTGGTTTGGTTTATTTCTAGTTTTGAGTCGCATCAACGTTGCCTTGTCCTTTGTTTTTATCCTGTAAACTGGAATAAAAACTGCAACAAAACAAAAGCAATCTTAAATGTACAGAAACCACCGCATAAGATTCAATTGAACAAATAAACAATA
Source organism: Picea engelmannii (assembly GCA_009831015.1). Lineage (NCBI taxonomy): Eukaryota > Viridiplantae > Streptophyta > Pinopsida > Pinales > Pinaceae > Picea > Picea engelmannii. Next base: position 38,095 of record ML782336.1, on the reverse strand, counting down.
TAAGAAATTTTCAATTTCACGCAAGCCGAGATCCAAATCTGTTGTTTTTCATTGCTTTACACTGCTCGACTTTCTTTCTAATGGTTTTATGTGATTGTTGGCTAAATTCCCATGCTTTCCATTCCCATACTAAGCCAAATAGACAATCATAATTTTTGCCAAAGTTTTGAATGTTGGCACTCATAAGTTTTAAAGAAGTGCATGTTAAGGGGGAGAGAAAAGTTAAGCGGATCTTTTAGATCTATATCCCAGGAAAAAAAAAAATATGACCCGTATGATTACAACAATAGTAATCATTTAACACAATTTCTGCGATCCACTTCTAAGAATTGTACGTTCAACTAAATAAAGAGATTTTCCTACCGGAGGTTGCAAAACTAAAATCCATCTGTCATTTGATTGTGTATCAATTAGATTTGCATCAATCTTCTTGCCAACTCATCTCTTCCAGAATTAAATGATGATCTTGATCTGCAGTATTGGATATATGTTTCTAGCTGTCATGATTTTCTTACTCTCATTGGACATTTTTCCCAAATTTGATTTCACGAGAAAGATCTAGTTTGATTTCAATTGCTCAAATACAAAGGTTGGTCTTTACATTTTAAGAGAGGGACAAAGAGGATACAAATCATATTTTGTCAAGGAAGCTTGTAGATTCTTCATGTCTCAGACCACACCCAGCTCACACATGCAACGAGAATCTGAAATTTTTCGTTAATTAGCGTCAATTTGCAGACAGTCATCTTCGAGTGCAATTTTGGAGCAAACCGTGATGAATTTTAAAAATCTGGCACATGGGTTTTTGCAGAAGGGTCTTATTTAGTTGACTCGGGCATGATTTGTGAAAATTTTTCTTGGTTTGAGAGAAGTTTTGATTTTTCGGACCATGAATGAGCCAAATTTCGAGATGGTCGGTTTTCCAATGGAGGCCTGGGTGTTTTGATTCTGATGGAACTTGGATGTTCAATTATGGAGTTGGTTGTCCCCAAGGAATCATTGCAATCAAAACCAACTATTGTACCAGAATGGTTTGCAACATCTGCATTTGGGTTGATGTCTTTATTTACTATTCTTCTCTCGGCATCCATGATCGATGTGTTCTTGCAGGAAGCATGTTTCTTTATTCATATCGATGTTTGTGTTTTCTCCCTGGTTATTTGTTGCACTGGAATCAAATGCTCTCAATTATATTTGACAATGTTTGATCATGCAAGAAAAAATCTGGCACATTTTTCAATTATTTAAATTCCAGAATTTCCATGACAGGTATCTTTCAATTGTTTAAATTCCAGAATTTCCATGACACGTATCAGCAAGCAAACTGTTGTGTATGCACACGGGAAGATTTGATGAAGCCAATATAGTTCTTTTGTTTTCGGTTTTCCTTTAGTATAATTTTTAGTTTCCTTTTGCATGTTCTTTTGGTTTGTAATTTAAGAATAAAACAAAAAGACATTTTAAAAAATATATATTTTTGGTTGGTTTTCTTTCTTTTAGGGTTTTTAGTAAATCAAACTTAAAAAAACTAAAAACAATAAAAATATTAGGTAAAACAAAACAGAACAAACAAAATTTAGAAAAAAAAAAAATTAAAACACAAAAACAAAATAAAAATCAAAACATTATAAAAAATTGCAATTGGACATTTCATCATTTCTGAAAATGATATCAAAACAATGTTTTAAGATTCACGATATTTGTTTTCTTAAGTCACTTTGGCAGAAATTGGCGGATGAAATAAGCGCACCACTACAACAGGTATAACGTGTTTTATTTCTTCTTGAAATTTTCTTTGTCGCATTTGTACATCTTTCTGCATGTTATGTTTTTGGAAATTCTCACAAGTTTTCACATAGGAATTTGTACTAAGATTTTTTAGGTTCGCGGCCAATTGCATTCCATGAGAAAGTGATCTTCAATAATCACAACATTTTTCAGAAAAAAAAAAAAAACATGTTTGTTAAACAGTTTGAAGGAGCCGATCTTCATTATACATTTCATGACGTATGTTGTTACACATGTATTTTACATGTTGTTACTCCTGTATTTGTAACATGTTGTTACTACATGTATTCATAAACCATTTTGCATCATGATATTCTTACCTAATTACTCCTTGTTAGTACATTGATAATCCCTGTGTTGAAGCCATCTCCCATTGCCTTATCCATCATGACTTCTCACATCCCTATCTTTCTGAGTTGCATACACCATTTCCTTATTTTCTGTTCTTTTTGCCTCATGAATAAAACCAGTCAAGTTCCCTTTCCATGATTACATTGCTTTGATTTCTTTTTCATAAACACTGTTGCTACTGAGATTTTACATCTATAGTCCTACCAATCGATTTACAAAATCGTGTTGATTGATGTGGGATTCCTTAAGGCCCACCTTTCAACAGGCTTACCCCATCGACCTCAACACCTTATCCAGGATAGAGACTAGAGTTCCTTTTGAGTACCTTGAGGCTTGCATTCCTTAATGGCAAGTTCTCTCGCCGAAAATCATGGGAATACATCAATGTCCCTTGATCATCAAATCTTGCAAGTGGCTCAACATCAAACCATCTATTCGCACTTCGCAAGATGTACTCAAGTACCTTGGCACTCATTGACATCACTGATGAGTTTGTCTTGCATTGGTTAACAACATTCATCAATGGTCGGTAATCCAATGACTTCTCTTCATGCTCGACACCGACACATTCATTCGCATGATTAGAATTGTACCATCGATTTGTAGCAGGTGAATATTATACACTTTTTCATGATCCCCTTAGCAGTTGCAACAGTTTGATTTCAGATCTATGAGAGTACCAGAGTTCCACATTCTCTACCTTCCACATTTCTCATTATTCAACAATGGTAGTTCAGATTCCTTCACTTCCCATGATCCAATTGCAGTAGCAGCATTAGCAATTCCAGTTTTATGATCCTGCAGCAGTCACATCTTCTATGCTCCATCATCAGCATCAGCCATATTCCTCTTTTATTGTTCATCATCATTCTTGGGTAAGTAGAGGTATGTTCTTTTCTAATCTTTAATCATGTAATTCCTTATTTGCTAATAATGAATGACTTTGGAAAATTCCCTCGCCATGCTATATTTCCTTTTTCACTTTCATAACCTATGTCAAGTTGCACAAGGATATGCAACCACTTCAGTTGGGGGGGTGGGGGGGAAACCTATATTCACTACATATTCATTACCATTATTCCATTTTACCATTTCATCATTCCATTTATAATTCACTAACATTTCTTTTCCAACGACACTTTGTTGCATTGGTTTATATACATATTGGCATGATTCATAAAGATAAAGAAAAGGCTTTCTTATACACAATCATGCTTTCTTATGCACATTGATAGCTTATTATTATTTCCAGTGAGTATATGACTAAATTATTGCAACAAGAAAGCAAATAAGTGAAATGAAGGGGCAGGGGGGGAACCTATATTCACTACATATTCATTACCATTATTCCATTTTACCATTTCATCATTCCATTTATAATTCACTAACATTTCTTTTCCAATGACACTTTGCTGCATTGGTTTATATACATATTGGCATGATTCATAAAGATAAAGAAAAGGCTTTCTTATACACAATCATGCTTTCTTATGCACATTGATAGCTTATTATTATTTCTAGTGAGTATATGACTAAATTATTGCAGCAAGAAAGCAAATAAGTGAAATGAATGTTGTTAACACAAGAACCAACATTCTTTGTATTCATGGTTGTCACACAAGAACCAACCATAAGAAAATTTCACATGTTGTTACACATGTATTTTACCTGCTGCTACTCCTGTATTTCAAATCCTAGAAATATTCCTTATTAAAAAGACATCATCAAGCAAAGCCAAAGTCTGAATGCAAAAAGTTCCTAAGAAAATCCATGCATAGTTGCATGAGGACATGCAACAAGTTAAGTTTGGGGGGATGTTAGGACTCAGAAATGTCACATTTATATCCTCTTTTCCCTTCACCACTTACATTTCATGGTCCTAATAAACCTTTTATCATACCATTTCCATAATGATATTTGGGTTTCTCCTTATTATTTTCCATTTTATACATTTTAGTATTATAAGTGAATTTGTGATTAAATATTAGAAATTAACATGTTTTCACTAATATCTCAAATATATGTGAGCTTTGTGATGTGTAGAAATATATGAAGGATTAATTCAAAAGAATTCACGAATATCTCCTCCACCATTTCAAGAAGATAATTATTCAAACCTATTCCAAAGGAGAAGATCATGGAGATTTGGATAACATATCTTATCCAAAATTATGAGAGATATGTGTGAGGATTTAAAGGGATTATATTTTGTAATAATGGTAAATAGGTTGAGAGAATAATGGATCTACAATTATGAGATCCTTATCTTATTTTCAAAGCTCTCATGTATAAAAGAGAGTGCCCTCTCTCCATTTGTGGAGTCTTAGATTTCATTAGTCATGATTAGTCTTATATTTTGGAGAAAGCTTTTAGATTAGATTTTGATTAGAAATGAAAAGGGATCTTAGCTTTGTTTCATAGAATTGGTTTTCATGCTTTCATGATTTTGTCATAGAGTTGATTTCATCATTATAATGCAATATTGATTCATTGTTGATGTGAGCTCACATGTGTTATGTTGTCTTGTTTCTCTTCACATGTTGTTATTTCCTTATGAAATTTCCTACTTTCCTAGATAGATTATTTCATGCAATCTATTTTCAATGCTTTCTAGATTAATTTGATTTCAGCAATTTAGCTTAAGGGGGGAATTAGATTGGTAATTAGTAATTAGTAAGGGGGGTTAGATTAACTTAATTCCACTTCAATCCTGCACATATAGTGCACGTGATTTGTAAGCCTACGAACCTCGGATTGATAAATTAAATGCTTGGAGATTTATTTAACGACGATAAATCGCACCAACAATATGGTGCTCAATTATCGCAGTGGTTTGCATAGATACATCCAGACAAAAATGGAGTTTTTGTACATCTCATCCTTGGGCGCAGCCTATCGATTTGACATCAAAATCGAGTAGAAGATTAAAAAAAAGACATGACAGTTTGGATCTGTGAACCCCTCACAATAGAAGCAGGGTGAGGGCAACTCCAACCCACATAACAAAGGATAGAGAAAATATGGGAAACCTCAGGAGAACCAGTCCAAGTTGCAAGCAAAGAAGGATAATGGAAAGATGAAGAAAGATACCAAGAAGTGGTGCGACTTCCATAAGATCCCCTGGAATAACATTGTTGTTTGCCGCTCAAAGCAGTCATTGGTGGTTTAGTTGAAAGCCTCTGAATGAGATGTGGGTTCCTATTCTAAGTCAGAACTAGAAAAGGGAAGATGGATCATTGACGTGGAACCCAGTACCACCGTTTTTACCACCAAGATCCATCCTGGTGAACCTGATGAGCCAGAGGAAGGCGAGCACCTCTTTCATTCACTTATGTGGGTGAAAGGCACTATGTTGCACTTCATCTTTGATAGTGGTAGTGAGAAGAACCTCATCTCAATAGAGGTTGTCACGCTACTAGCCCTGCCGACAAATCCACACCCATATCCCTACACCATCGGATGGCTCTGTCAAGGAAGCGATATTTGCATCAGTCAACAGTGTCACTTGTCGTACGACATCAAGCCATTCAAATATGAGATATTGTGTGATGTTTCTCCCCTTGAAGTTTGTGATGTTCTTTTGGGCCAATCGTATTTATGGAAACGTCATGTTGTGTATGAGTCTAGGCCTTGCAATGTTATTATTTCTTTGAACATGAAATTGTACAGGATACCCTAGGTATTCCCACTTAGTGTTATTTTCTTGATCTCTGCCAAGAAATGCAGGAAAGTCATTTCTCATACCGGGAAGTTGTTCTTCTTCATGATTCCCTCTCAAAGTGAGTGAAAGGTTGCAGCCACATACATGGCCTTCGCAGCCGACCTCTCCACATAGCAGAAGCAAGTGTATAAGGTTGTGGAAGAATACAAAGACATCTTCACATCACCTATTGGGGTACCTCTTCACTATCAGGTCAAGCATCCCATCAATATAACCCCTAGCGCACCGCTACCTAATGGACTAGTCTATCACCACTCTCTGTTAGAAAATAAGGAGATCAAGCGTCATATCCAAGAACTTCTCCACAAGCGGTACATCTGACCCATCTCATCACCTTGTGGAAGCCCAATCATGTTGGTGCAAAATAAATACGAGACCTGGTGATTATGCATTGATTATCGGGTCCTAAATAAAATCACATTCAAGAATTGTTACTCCATCCCCTGAATCGATGACCTCCTTGATTAGCTCAAGGGGGGAAAATACTTCAGTAATATTGATCTAAATTCTTGCTACCATCAGGTCCCAATAGAGCAGACAGATGTATGGAAGACTTCCTTCAAGTCAAAAGAAGGTATTTTTGAATGGTTGTTCATGCCCTTTGGTTTGAAAAATTCCCCAACAACTTTCATGAGGATGATGGATGATATCTTGCAGCCTTTCACTAATTATTTTGTGGTGGTGTATCTAGATGACATCCTCATCTACACCAAGACTTGCGTGGAACACTTGCAACATATTCAACAAGTTCTACACACTCTGTGGCAACACAAGCTATATGCCAACTTGGAAAAATGATCCTTTGACATGGACATGGTCCAATAACTAGGATACATTGTTGATGTGCATGGTGTGCATGTGGATCCAGCCAAGATCCAATTCATTTGTGACTAGACATCCCCAACCACACTCACTAAGCTTTGGATCTTCATAGGCCTTGCCAATCTCTATCACAGGTTCATGTTAGCATTCTCCCATATTGCATGGTCCCTCAAGCAAGTAACCAGGGGTGGTGGTAAGGAAAAAATTATGTGGGGCATGTCCCAACAACAAGCATTTGATGATCTAAAGTAGCACTTTTGCTCATCCAAATTCTTTCATTACCTAACATGCAACAACCCTTTGAGATCGAGACAAATGCTTCACACTATGTTGTGGGTGCAATCCTCACTCAGCACATCCACCCTGTGGCCTATCATAGTGAGACACTATCATATGTCGTATGTAAGTACCCTACTTACGACAAAGAAATGTACTCCATTGTGCAAGCCTACCGCCAGTGGAAGCATTACATTCTCGGGAAGGAGACAGTCATCCACAATGATCATAATTCGTTGTAGTTCATTCAAACATAAGGAAACTTGCAGAATGACTGCCATCAGAAGTGGTCCACATAATTGCAACATCTCCACCTCAACATCAAGTATAAAACATGAAGTACCAATCGAGTCGTTGATTTCCTCAATCGACCTCCAGCCGTGACACTCACCATGGTGCTATACTCTTGTGTCCACGAGACATTTGGATGTCCCCACCTCTATGAGACAGATCATGACTTCACCGACACTTACAAGATGTTGAGCACAAATATAATTGTCACTAATTTCCATCTTCAGGATGGGTTGATGTGCCATTTGGGCCATCTTTTTGTTCCATCAAACGATCGAGTGAAGTTGATTTGGGAATCCCACTACAGTCGGGTGGTAGGACACTTCAATGTGGAAAAGACAGTGGTAGTGTTGTAATGACATTTCTACTAGTTGAAACTTCGATAGGATGTCAACAAGTATATTAGGTCCTACACCACCTGCATTATTGCCAAATTGACCACTAAGAAACAAGGCCTGTACACTCCTCTACCTACTCCTGATAGGCCTTGGGAATCCATTTCAATGGACTACATATCAGGACTTATGTCCACCAAGAGGGGGAATGATTGTGTTTTTATGGTTGTTGATCACTTTTCCAAGATGGCAATTATGGTCGCCTGCAAGAAGAGCATCACAACGGAGGCCACTACCAAGCTCTTCTTTGAACGAGTGTGGGTACACTTTGGGATCCCAAAAACCATTATCTTATATTGGGATAGTCGATTCCTCATCACATTTTGGTCGAGCCTCTGTTCACTGTTGGACACCAAGCTCACAAAATGCACTCCCTTCCACCCCCAAATGGATGGCCAAACCGAGGTCGTCAACCAGATGATCGTGCACATATTGGGCATGTACAATTCCAAGCACCCCAAAACCTGGGATGAGATTCTTCCCTATGTTCATCACAACTACAACAGAGCCATACATAGCTCAACCAGCCACAATCCCTTTCAGGTGGGGTTGGAATTTCAACCATTAGGTCCCATGGATGTTGCACCACCCCTTGCATCCACACATGTAGACTCGTCGCATACTCCAACTGAATATAACAAAGCCACCCGGTTCATAGAGCAGATCCAACACATCCTCCAATAGGTTCAGGATATTTTACAGAAGTCCAATGCCAAGTACAAGCAACACCATGATCAACATCGGGTGCCATGCCATTTTCAAGTGGGAGACAAAGTTTGGCTGCACTTGCAAAAATAACGCCATAGAGGGACTCATTGAAAGCTTCATCCACCCCATTATGGACCTCACACCATCACCAAAGATGTGGATGACAATTCTTTTCAGCTCAACATTCTCCCTTTCCTTGGCTTGCACCCAATGTTTAATCTGGACCTCCTTCGACCCTATTTTCCACCATTATTGAACACCTTGGAGATAACATAATAGTTGAAACCAACAGATCTTGACCCTAACTACATGGAATAAGAATCCACTTATCAGGTCAAGGGCACTCGTGAGTAGAGGATCCAACTTTATTGGGTTGTCAAAGTAAGGCAGCTCCTGTACCAAGGCAAGTGGCTCACCAGGGGCCAAATTCAGCAGAAATTTCCTCATCTAATGGGGGAACTCAATGCAATGGATACTGTTGCTTCCTAAGGGGGGAAGATTGATCCAGGAGGATATCGGTGGCCACCCATTTATTCCAACTGGCTCAAAATAGGTTTTTTGGCAATTTACCATTTTTAGCAGTTTTTCGGGTCCTAAACTTCTGGGGCCATTTTGAGGGCCTAAACGATGTTTATTTCACGATCGAGAACCTAAATTATTTCCAAAGGCATGATTAATCCTGCGAAATTAATCTCCTCATCAAGACCTTTCTAACAATCTATCGTGCACTCCAAACGGAGATTGTATACAAAAGCTACGACCCTGGGAAGTTGATGTACTAACTTACCCCAATGGGGCCCACATGGTTTTTGGTGCTTCATCTCCTAGGATTAGGTTTTTGGATGTCTAGGGTTTTTTCATTCATGTTTATTGTAAAAATGCATTTAGAGCCTCATTGTACTCATCTTCTTTTGAATGAGCGTAGTCGTCACATCTCTTCTCATAGATAAGTTGCCACCATTCTAGCAAGCTTGTTTTCAGTCTACATTTTACAGTTTCAGCATATTTCTTATTTAATAGAAGTCAAGTTTTACTATATCTATGCTATTATTCATTGTGTCTCTGTGTTAATATTATAAATTTGTTTTTTCATTTCATTCCGCTCATAAATCTAGATCGATCACACCAACTAAAAATAAATCCATGCCATCCATTTAATGAAGTAGAACACATTGGTATCCATTAGAACAAATCAACCACCTATGGTATGTCCTCTAGGGAATCTCACCCATTGAAAATAAATCCATACAAGCCATCAATGAGTTAGAAGAATCACCTATCATAAGTGAGAACACATTGCCATCCACAATAACAAATCAACCACATATCACTAGTCATCCTGGGAATCTCACCCACTAAAAACACATCCATGCTAGCCATTGGTCAAGTATATCTAGCACCTATTGTGGGTGAAAACATAGTGTCATCCCTTGGAAAAAATAAACCACCTATCTCAAGTCCTCTTGGGAATCTCACCCACTAAAAATAAATCCATAATATCCATCCATGCAATAGAGCTACCACCTATCTCTAGGGTTTCAACCCATCAAACCCTTCACGGGTGAAAGTTCTCATCTTAAGCAAGCTAGGGTTTCACCACCCAATAACCACTCCTAGGTCAACAACTAAAATATTTGAGCTTCAAATCAACAAGAAGGAAATCTCAATCCAATCATCTTTGGTACCATGTAGAAATTTCAAGAATCAGGAAAGTAGTGCAACTTATGAAATTTCACCTTAACCTGGAGGTTTCCTAGATTTATTCCCTATGAACTCCCAGCCTTAGGGATGATTTGAAATATTAAATTACAATAATAATATTTCACTTCCCTTTGACCCAATTTCACCTAACAACACAAGGAAATAAGTACCATATGTGTGTCCTTCAATACCATAATGCTACAACCCTTAGGGCACACTTTTCAAGTCATATAACATATCTAAAATGTCTTATTCCAATATATTATAACAACAACAAATATGCTCCATTATCTTATGGATATGTGTTATATCACTTAACCAATTCAACTATATCTTATGCCAAATTAGCATGAACAAAAAAGGTCGAAATCCACTCAATCATGAGGATATCATAAGTTAAAAATCAAATTTGCAAGTACACACATTTGGATAGCTGGAAACTTCACACATATATAAAATATGAAGCACATGTACGTACCACAAATTTATCACAAAGTTGGAATAATTCAATATCTCTAAACCTAGATAGTGAAACCATAAGAAAAACCTAGCCACCAACTTCTCCTAGCTAGGAATCATTGCCAACTAAAGCTGGTCAGTCCACCAAAGATTCTCAATATGCTAGCATAAACATCGATAATTCCTCCTTCGCTCATACATGAAGCTTGTGTCACATATCTCTCCACACTAGAATTGTTGTCTTCCTTGGGATTTACAAACCCTATCCATGTTGCATCACACCAATACATGGCAATACAACTCTAGTGCTAGCCTCTAAATCTACATATCCATCCTAGGGTTTGAGTCCTCAAACCCCAGGTCTTTAACTCTTGCATTAATAAAAGTACAAGATCTCCATGGAACATCAAGGGTATAAATGTCACATCTTCTTGCAAGAAATCCATTGGAGCAAGCTCAAGTCTATTCATAAAACTAGTCTCATAACTATCATCATATTCAACATCATGTTCTTCTCTAGGTTGT
>ML782336.1:0-27007 GCA_009831015.1 Picea engelmannii | reverse complement strand
CTCTCTCTCTCTCTCTCTCTCTCTCAGGGTTTCCTCATGAACCCTAACATCCTCTCTCCCCCCTCATCCTTAACATCTAGCTCCTAGGGTTTCCTCATGAACCCTAGTGTCTTGCTCCCTATAAGACTTCTCTATCTCTATCCTAGGATTTTCTCATGAACCCTAATGTCTTTCTCCCTATAAGACACATTCAAAGATAGATTATTATGATGGTAATGAATAAAAGATCGTTCTCCTCCCTATATACAGAGTATAGGGAAGCTAACATGAAGCAAGGAAATAGGTCCAACGAGTAACCAACAAGGAAACCCCATGATGAAGTGCTCTATAATACAAGTATGTACATGTGCCAAACTAGGGTTTGTCTAGTCATTAAATTGAAATGACCTCCAAGAAAGTGAAATGACCTCCAAACATGATCCTCATTATGCTTAATGCCTCTCCTCCAAGATGATGAACTCTTCAACAAGTTGTTATTCCAATGCTCCCTCTTCCATAGTGGCTCATTATCCAAGTATCCTCTTGCAAGGTGATCCTCCTATAACTATGTGCCACATGTCCTCTCATGTGCCCATTGTTATTCTCTCTCTTTGTTGGCCCTCAACCAATTTTTGAGGAAACGTTGGTCGTGTTTGACCATTTTTGGGACTTCGACAGGCTGGTTGAAGACGAAGCGCCTAGGCGAAGCAGAGATCGTGGGATCTCGCCCATGTTTATGGGATTTTTGGGCTGTTAAGGTTTAGGTAACGAGTATGGGATGTCGTCCCATGGGTCTACCCATTCTTAGGCCTTTTTGTAATGTATAAATAAGAAGTAGCTAAGCAATGTAAGTAGTAGTGTTGGCTATGTGCACAGTAAGTGTGGCTTAGTGCATGACGACTTGTATTTGGATTTGTGCAAGAATGGGTGAAGGGCTTGCAGAGTTGAGTGCAAGTGTTTTGTAAGTGCTTTGTGCTATCAAGGAGTTGGCCTAGTGCCTTGACCTAATTCGGGGAAGAAGGATCCGACGAGGTGCGCGTAGATCTTCTGTCCTTTGTGGAGTTGGCTCTGTGGCTTTGTGCACAGGAGAAGAGGAATGTAAGAAGCTTGAAGGCTGATAAAGAAGAAGAAGAAGTTGGTGGATGTAGCCCCACACTGGGGTGAACCATGTATATACTGTGTTGATATGCTTTGTGCAATGTTATTCATGTTGTTTATGTATTTATCTGCTTAGTTCATTGATCTTGATGTATGTTAGATAGATGTATGGATGCTTAGTGCTCTATTGATGGTAAATGAATGCTAGATATGAGTTAATGCTATATGCTTGGAAGTGTTTGATCTGATTATTATTGTGTTGTTGTGTACTTAGGGTTTAATCTGTGATGTGAATGGATTTATGAACTAATGCATGTTATTGGCTAAGTGCTCTGTTAAGTGTTGTGATCATAGATCTATGTCCCAGCTACGTTGTGGACACCTGAGTCCTACAACCCCCCTGCCTCTACCTCGGGTGAGACTTCATCTGCTTCGCAGGTGTTTTCGAAAGGGAAAGTAGTTAGGGTTTTGTCGGTGCATTGTTGAAGCGTTGAACCCTGGGTCTACCCATGTGCCAACAAATGGTTCCATTGTCAGGACCTGAAACTGTGATTACTGGGAAATGAAGAAAAGAGAAAGCTCTGTGCATAGATCTGTTGTTGTAGTGCACAATATTCTACTTGAGTTGCGAAGCTTTGTGCTAAGAAAGAAATCGGATCTGGAGAAAAGAGGTAAGATCTTAAAGCTCTGTGCTCTGATAAAGGTAAGATAAGTGGAAATTTTTTCTTCGAAAGTATGAATATAGGTATGTTTGATAGATTCTGGCCTAGTCTGAAAACTAGGGCATAGTTAGAAGAAAGAATGGATCTGAGTAAATTTGATAAAGATAGTGAAAGATATGTTATTCCTATGCATAGAAAGAATTTTTGGACTAACAAGTGGATGCAGGAACCTAGAAAGAATTGTTGCAGATTGCAGGTCCATCACTGTGACCCCAGTGCGCAGTACAGGAAGGGTTGGGGATCATTTAAAAGAAAGAGAGGATTGACACTGTGTTATAATTGTAGAACACTGGGACATCTTGGTAAGGAATGCCCTGGTATAGGTCCTATTTGCCTTTGTTGTAAAGCTATTGGTCATGAGGTTGAGGACCACCCTAGAATGATTTCTAAAGTTGAACAGATGAATATGAGACAAGAAAACTATGAAGGAGGTCAAAAGATTGAGGATATGTTAGAAAACCAGAAAGAATCGGAGAATATGTTATTACAGCTGAAATAAACACTAAATGATCATAGAGACATCAATTTACCATAGATATTCAAAGAGAAACAGCGCATAGAAAAAAGAATAGGAGACTTCGACATAGACTGTGTCTTGGATGAGGACACACAAGTGAATATTATGCCAGAAGGCACTTGGGAAATTTTGGGAAAACCTGTTATAGTACCTTCATTGGGAAAGATAGGTTTGTTTAAAGGAAATATGATAACCCTATGTGGAAGAGTTACTAATGTACTTATGATTTCCCATGGAACATCGACTGAAGAAGAACTTGAAGTCATTAATTTTGTTAAGAAAAACACCCCTTTCCCCCTTTTGTTAGGAAAGACTTGGATTGAGAAAGATCAGATCCAAAGGAAAGTAGAGGAGAAAGCCACAGAACAACAAAAACAAGAATTAAGGGACTTCATGACTATAAAACGAATAATAGAAGAACAAGAGAATAAGTCGAAGAAATAGAGGGCTAGAGAACTAGCTATTGAAGCTAGAATAACACAAGAAATTTTAAAGAACCTGTCCATACAGGAAATAAGTACATTCACCCTGGAAATAGTAAGAGAAGAGGTATTACCCTTGAAACCTTTGGAAGACCCTCAACAGTGCGAAGTTACTGCGCTAAGGGAAGAAAAGAATAAGAATGGAAAGATGAATACAGAGACTCAAATTACAGGAAAGAAGGCCAAAAAGCTCGATAAGAAGAAAGAAAAATTAGAAAAACTACGGGAAGTCCCAGAAAAGACTTCGCAAAAGGAAGGCTTGCAGAACTTGAACCTCGTCGGAATAGCAAAATCATGTAGAATGGGACTTTGCCACGGCGAAGCTATATTTCCATTGGATGTGTCTCGACTGTTAGAACAATGCTCCAAAATGGCTAGAAACATAGTTATTGACAGAAAGATCATCGTTGGACCGTTGAGACTATGCCATAATGGATGAATGCACATTGATGGACACATTCCTACCCGTTGAAGGAATCTATTATGACGTTGCTTATTTAACTCGTCAGATGTTGCGTCGGGACCACCTTTTTCAAACTGAGATATACGAGCTAATAGAGAACTGATTTCATACCGCATTGTATTGTCTAGACTTCACCATTCATTTGATTACCTTGATTTTCCATCCGCCTACCCGAGTTATTTTATTACAAGTGTGGATGTCATGCGATCATAGCACAATAGAGAAGTCTTTGGAAGAGATACTTTTCGACCTCATGACTGAGAAAGTCATGTTTGTAGAAATACAAGCATCGTCGACTGGAGGATTGAAAGCATCCCCATCGACTGGGCGACATTCTGGCCACACTACTGAGAAAAGAAGCAAGCATCACGATGATTTGGCTAATGTGAAGCAGATCCCGTCGGTCTTACCTGACTACATCTCACCTTTGACTGGCACGGTGAACCGTGACAGTGTCCTGTGTGACTTTGAGTACACGCTCATCACTGCGTACCTCCTGAAGGGGATATGCGCAGTTGGACCCCAGTTGGACCTAATCTCAGCTTTGAAGATCAACGACTTTAACCTCTGAGACTAAAAGAACTATGTGATGCTCACACTGCATAGATACCTGATGAAGGTGACTGGGAAGAAGCCCAATCTAGTTCCCCAACCATTGATTAAGGAGATCGCATGCTCCACGATATTGAACGTAATGAAGATCCCCCACTTCGATCGACATCAGGAGGTTAACACTTGCATTAAACTCCTCCTGTCGTCCTACCATGGAGGGTATCTATGGCTTGACATGTGTCTCATTGTGGATCTGACGTTGATTCACCTGATCACTAGACTAAGCATGCAAGGACTGGACCCTCACCAGTTCTACCCAGAAAAGACGTCAAATCACTCCCTGGCACAACAAATAAAGGAAGCCTATGGCGATGTAGAGAAGAGAAAGAGAGGCTACAAGGTAGCCTCCATCTAGGATGGCGCAGTGCACCTAGATTTTCAGTTGATCGCTGGCAAGCTCGTCAGAAAGAACCGATCGACACAAGTCACAGGGTTCGTATTCGACCTCGCAGGGAAGTGTGTCGAAGGAATGCAAATGAACTGGGTGAGTTACCTCATCAACGAGTTGGAGAAGGAATGTCGCGAAGCGCATGACCAAGGATAATTCCACTTCAGTTGGTTACTAGTTCTCATTGCATTTGTTTCTTGGCAGATGTTGGAAGGAGCAACATTCCCTGAAGTCAGGCCATCAGAACCATTGGCTGTGAGTTTCGCTACCTTATGGTATACGAATGATATGGCAAAGCAGTGGCAGTCGAATGTTGTCTTCCATACTTATTACCTATAGCTGAAGTGCGCCATTGAATCCTTTCCACGAATGACCCCAAATACACTCCATCGATACATGCCACTAGCGAAGTTCCGCGCAGACCGACACTTCATCTACATCACCATGCGCGGGGATGAAAGTAAGGAGGAGATACAGTCTTACTATAAGTTGACTGAGGAAGACATGGAAGAGATAACTAAGGAATGGCCAACATAATTCCTTGTACTAGTGGAGCATGCATAACTCTCTGACCCCGATATCATCGACATCCCATTAGTAACCCGGGTCAAACATGATGGATAGAACAACGCCAAAAAAAATAAGAACAAGGGCGAATTCCAACACATAGAAATCGATGAGAAGGATAGCGCATCCAAGGAAACTGTGCCTAACTCACCTGGAGGAGGAAGAGGAGACGAAGTGAACTGAGAGGAAGTAGGGGAAGAAGAAGAAAATAAGGACAAAGGTGAAGCTACACCATCAAAGGATCAATTCACCACAGCAGAAGCATCACAGAAGAGGAAGGTTTCCTCAGAGAAACCTTCGGCAAGGAAAAAGGCTCGTGCCAACAAGCCTCAGTCGAAAAATGTGCTCACAGTGGATGACATTGATCTCATAATCACGGCTGTAGAAGACGCTTCAGAAGACATCTTGCAAAAACATGGGGAAAAGCAGGATTCGATGTATGACAGAATAGAGAAAGAACTCAAAGACATCCAACAAGCTATCCATTCGAGCCACGCAGTGCCTACTGCGCCATCCTCAATAGAAAACATAGAATTGGGGGATGAGCCCACCCAGTTGTGAAGGTTAGCATATGCGACAGAGGTTCGACTTCATCGAGCCCAAGAGGAAAAGGAACAGGCCACAGAGGCCTTAAAGCAAGGAAAGGAGGAGGTCCTAGAGAAACTTTGAGTTGCACAGAAAGAGAAAGATGAACTTCGGGTGATGTTCGAAGAGGAAAAAGAGAAAACACAGAAAGAGAAAGACCAGCTGCTCACGAAGAAGATTGGGGTTAAAGAGGCGGTGACTAGAGCACTCTGCTTTATGTCAGCCTTGGTACAAAAGGAACTGTAGTCAACAGACATGCAAGTGGGGAAGCTCGTTGAGGCCATTCAACATCTTCAAGCAAGAGTAGCAGAATCAGAACTTCAAGAAGTGTCGAGCACTCCACAAGAAGTGCGGGATCAGAGAGAAGAAGTTGTCAGGAGCATAGTAGAACGAATCAAGGCGTTGGCCTCACAATGTAAACAATTGAGTGATCGAAGTGAAAAGACCTATGAGTGCCTTGCAGAATATCCAGAGCTGAGGATATTGGAAGCACAACTCCAGGAAGAAAAGCAGCAGACATCCATCGTACAAGCACAGATGAAACTGCTGACTGTAGTTGAGAAGATGAAGAGGTCACAGGAGCAGCGCACAGTCCAACAGCAGGTTACTGCCATCTAGAGAAATGTTATGAAAGTGACACAGAGACTCCAGTCGGTGCAGGATGAAGCCTGGACACTTTTCGAAGAGATCGAGGGACAAGGCTCACAGCTAAAACAGATGGTCGTGACAGTGGAACAACGCCTGGAAGGGCCTGTCACCAAGAAAGTAATTCAGGATTTTGTTGAGTAGGAGGATTTGGCGAAGAAACAAGTCGAGGCAACTTGATCTAAGCTTGAGGCCTTCGAAGCAGAGTTGCCCAGATCGGAGTGACTCAGGATGAGTCACGGGTGAGTGTTGGGGGCCTATTGGCCCTCGACCAAGTTTTGAGGAAATGTTGGTCGTGTTTGGCCATTTTTGGGACTTCGACGGGCTGGTCAAAGATGGAGTGCCTAGGCTAAGCAGAGATCATGGGATCTCACCCATATTTACAAGCTTTTTGGGCTGTTAGGGTGTTGGCACCAGTCCGAAGAGGAAAGAAGAACGATCGTGGGAAAGAAAGTGTGCAGAAAACTGAAGTAACAATTGGTAGAAGAACATCATGCATGCATGCAAGAAAGTGTGCACACAGGAAAGCGACAACTGGAGGAGGAGCAGCATGTGTATGGGAGAAAGACCAAACATAAGAAGGGATAGGGTTTTGGTAATATTCCGAAGAAGGCTGAAGAGCCTGAGATGTATAAAAATAGATATGAAAGTATCATATAGGGTTGTTCGTTAGTAGTTGTTAGTGATTCTCTGTAATGTTTTGAGTGGCATGCAACAATTTTGTAAGTTGTTGAGCAAAGGAGATACAAGGAAAGGTATATCTGAGGATTAGACCGTGGGTTGTGGAGCCTAGTGCGATCTAGTTCGCCTCACATAGATCTTACCATGTTTTGTATAGAATTGTAAGCGTGAGGTGCTGGAAATGCAGAACTATCATAATACAAGATCCAAGAGCCAAATATTTGTGGATGTAGCCCAAGAGGGGGTGAACCACAGTAATCATCATGTAATGTGTTAAATGTATGCATGATTCTTCTTTCTTTCAGCAATTGATGGTTAAACTTAATGAATGAGTTAATACATTGTTATGAATCTGCTTATACTTTGCTTAAATTAAACTGTGGGATATTTGTATGTGAATCCAAGGAATAAGTACTCTCCCTTACAACTCATGGTATCTAACCTTAATCAAGAAACCCCTATCCCCTACTCTGTCCTAGGCTGTAAACACCCGAGTCTTATAGCCACCCATTTAAAGCTATCTCGGGTGAGATTGCACAGTGCTTTCTGGGCACTGTGTTGCATTCTGGTTTACCAGAAGGGTCGATAGTTTTAAAGGCTTTGTTGGAACCCCGAATGACATGAACCCTAGGTCAATAACTCAAACAACCCAAGAAGGGAAGCGAGTAACCAACAAATGATTATGTTGTCGTGTTAAGAGGAACAAGAAGGGACTGAGTAGATGAGATAGAATGAATACGAACTGAAGGAGTGGAACAAAAAAGTAATGAACCGTTAGAAGGGGATGTTGAGACCTTGGAACCCCACGAGAGAAGAAATCAAGGCCTAGTTGAGGACTAAAGAGCTAGAGTTTGTACAGAAAGACAATAGAAACCCTAGGATCACACCACGTAAATACCTGGATAAATACGTATTTACATATTTACATGAAGTTTTTTTCTGTCATTTTCAGCATCTACTACAGGAGTGGATCTTAAGGCTAAAGGATAACCACACAACGAACCAGATTCGACAGCTAGATTGGACTCCAATACAGATCTAGCAGGTGAAAAACAAATTCACCCGTGCAGTCGATTTTTGGCTTGACAGTATTGTGGCAGGCTTTATCACAGAATTTACGGTAGACACAACAAAGTCATATAGTGCAGCCGAGAAAGAGTTCCTGCAAGGACCCAGAGGAAGGTACATCCGATCACTATATACTTCTATCAAGATACTGCTATATAACAAAGGTATAATGACAATGGAATCGGACAGTTAGACTTCCCTGTGTGCATGG
This sequence comes from Picea engelmannii, assembly GCA_009831015.1. Classification (NCBI taxonomy): domain Eukaryota; kingdom Viridiplantae; phylum Streptophyta; class Pinopsida; order Pinales; family Pinaceae; genus Picea; species Picea engelmannii. Next base: position 18,989 of record ML782336.1, on the reverse strand, counting down.
GGGAAGGGGGGAAGCACTGACAAAGAGAGGAAGAATGGAAGGATGGAAGGATACAGGGAAGAAGGAGGAGGAACCCTTGGACCCAATCTTGATGGATGACGACCAACTCAAGTTGATCTTGGCGTCATCAGGAATGACGCGTAGCGGAGCACCCTACCAATATAAGGTGAATACCAAGAAGAGAGTCGTAGCCGAGAGGTAGGGCTTGGCCGACAATGAGGAAGAGGTAGAGGATCTCTGGGTTGTGGATTAGATTGATGAAATCCTGCATGTTGTGTATGAGAGGAAAATAAGAGTCCCAAGAAAAGGAGGTGAAGGCATCCCTCCCTTTTAGATTAATGTCAGTGTGGAACCCATAAACCCATGTGCGACCAATACACCAAAGAGAACACCACCGTTTAGAATACCAAAGTTTGGAGGAAGCCTGGCAACAGGAAGTACATATACACAAGGAGAAACAACTGGAGGGGCCAGTTCAGGAAACCTTAGTCAAGTATCTACACCGTGCGAAGGAGAGAGTAGCTCAGTATTTGGAATGGCAGGACACGATCCTACTATCAGATTACCAGAGTTTTGAGGAGAAGCAACAAAAGACCCTGAGAAGCATCTGTTCATTTGCGAAAAGATCTGGGAAGCAAAGCAGATCATGGATGAAGACACCAAACTCACATAGCTACCGATCACACTAAGGGACCATGCACTAGAATGGTACATGAGTCTAGACACGAACAATGTTCCCAGAACGACAAGGACAATGGATGACATTAAGAAACTATTGATCAATGAGTTCCAGAAGCCGAGCTCAGAGGATCAATACATGAATGAGATGATTGAAATAAGACAGAAACTAGGAGAATCGGTATGGGAGATTGATCAAAGATTCAAGCAATTAAAAGGAAAGTTAAAATACCTTATGACCAATATGCAGCATTGGCACCTATTTGTCAACTCACTACTTCCACACTTAAAATATCCATTACAACAATAGAAGTTTCAGACGCAGGCAGAGGCTCTACAGGCAGCCTTGCAATTGGAAGAGAATCAGTACCAATAGATGGACCCGACTATCGAAGAAATGAATAAGGATCTGAAGAACTTAACATTTCAGTTGAACCAGAATAAGAACAAGGACAAACAAGAAGCAGTTTGGTGCACTACCTGCAAGATGGAAGGACACCATAAGAATGAATTCCCAACATTCGCACAGTTTATGGCGACAAGGATGCCAAACCCACTACCACAGGGAGGATTATGGTGCGAAATATGAAAGAAACCAGGTCATGACCCTTACCACTGCACGATGATGCAGAAATACCAAATAGTCCCAAAGAACTATGGAGTTGATGCGGGAAAGAACATGAGATGCATATAGGGTACAGGAAGAAATGATGATTGGGCAAGCAACACCACAGTTCAATCAAGCCCCAACACCATACAACACTGTGTCGCAACCTTACAATAACGCGCAGCCACAGTACAACCCAGCACAGCCCCAGTACAATACCGCACAATATAATCAGGGACCATAGTACAACCCACCGCGAGGTGACCGCGCAACTTATAGAGGAGCAGGACAAGCCAGAGGAGGTTTCGGACGCGGAAGAGGACCCGTCACATGTCACAATTGCCAGCAACCAGGACATTATGCACAGAAGTGTCCACTACCACCAACAACTTGTATGTATTGTTGCGCATCGGACCACAATACGGAGGACTGTCTGACATTACTTGGAAAAATCCAAGAAAAAAGGAATCAAAATAACCAGAACATTCAGTGGATTTCAGTCAAAGCAAGGGATGATGGTTGGAACATTAATATAGTCACTTTGAGGAGGAACAAAAATAGGAAATGACATAGTTCGATAGGAACCAGCGCAAAACCAATTGGTAAAGAAGAACATTGACCCGAAGAAGCAGTTCGATGCGCATAAGGAGAAGGAGATTTTTATAGAAGCCCGACAAGAATTCTAGAAGGAGAAGGAGATTTTTACAGAAACCCGACAAGAATTCCATAAGGAGAACATTGCGTTGACTGCACAGAAGAGCAAGGAAGCTCCAGAATACGAAATGTCGCCATCAATGGACCATACCAACATAATACAACTCGAGGAACAAGTAAGTACGATCAAATACTTTTTGTAATCATGCATCAAAATGTTAAATGATCCTTCATCTGTCAAAATATTGTAAAACATCCTAGAAAAATGTAGCAGCGAGACGAAACAGAAGCCAAAATTGAAAATTGTCAACCACCTATAGACAAGAAGAAGAACAAGTAGAGAATTTAGATTAAATTCTAACATTGGGGATTTCAATATGGGAGATGTTATACTAGATCTAGGATCTGAAGTGAATGTACTACCAAAAGCTACATGGCAATGCATGGGATAACCTACACTGGGATATTGAACGGTTCAATTAAAACTAGCGAATCAACATAGAATCCTACCAATAAGTAGACTGAAAGGAGTGACAGTAGATCTGGATGGTGTGCACACTAAGGTAGACTTTGAAGTCATCAAAATAGTAGACAACACAACACCTTACCCGGCGCTACTTGGTCTGGATTGGGCGTTCAACAACCAGGCCATAATTAACTTAAAAACCAGAAAAATGACATTTGAGTCGGGGGACTACAAGGTCATAGCCCCACTCGACCCATCAGAAGGTGAGAGGTTTGTAGAACCCACTTGCCTGGATTTATAAGAGATCGACAGTTGTACATAACAACTACGCGCGATGTGGATTATATAAACCCAACTGCAGATGGGGTACTTAGTTGGTGGAGCATTACTTCATGCACAACAGACTCAGACACCGGGTTAGAAAACTGGCAGCAAATACTACATGAAGTATCCACGAGAAGGTGTGCCAGAATAGACCGTGCAATAAGGTGGATTGGCACAGAAATCAGAGAACCACCCAGCTTTCACGGGCTAAATGATTTGGAAACTTTCTTGACACAATATGAAGATGAAGTATTAGAAAACTAGAGATTAAAAATATTTCTGTGGTTGGGGTTTTCATGATTGGTCGGAATAGCCACAGTTTTGTCAATAGAGTGTCGACATTTCGGATCCAATTCAAGATCCATCTTCAGGACAATGAGTGTCCTGAAGATGGATCCTGATTTGGATCCGAAACGTCGACACTCTATTGACAAAACTGTGGCTATTTTGACCAATCATGAAAACTAGAGATTGTTAGCATTGGATTTAGCATTAAAGGCTCCACCCGCTAGATGGTGGGGTGCACATAAAGAAACTATCACAGATTGGTACCAATGTAAGCAATTACTACACATAAGGTTCAGCGCATAACAAATAGGTAACAAACAACAAAAATATGATGGACTACGCACACCAGCAGAACACTTGGAGGCGTGTAAAACACTGTGGAAAATGACGCCACCGGAGGAATGGTCTCACCACTTCATTCATACGTTAGAGGGCATACCAACGAATTGGTATACAGACCAGGAAATGCGTAAAGGAACCAAGACATGGGAAACACTCCAACATAACTTTATAGTCACTTTCTCATTCGACCATGAGAACCCCAACATGGACACGACCTTGAAACGGATCAGAAATGTCATATTCATTGAAGAACCGGAAGTAGAAACTATCACAGAGTTACAATAGCAAAATAAGAAGACAGTCAAGGATCTATTGTCATGCTATCACATACAGGAGGAAGCTATGGATGAAGATGATCTGCGCGATATTCAGATCGAAGAAGCCGAAGGCAAGAGAGATGTGGAAGGACCACCCTTAGAGTCAGAGGTCATCTCTGCACCAATCAAGATAAAGAAGGTTAACATAGGGGCCGTCGAGCGGCCCAAGATGGTCAACATTGGAGATTACTGGGACGAACAGACACTAGAATGTATCATAGAATTGTTGCACGAATACAACGACTTTTTTCCCACAACCTTTACAGAGATGAAAGGCATAGACGAAGAATTAGGAGAAATGAAGATACCACTCAGACATGATGTGAGACCCATTAAACAATGACCATATAGATTGAATCCCATATATAAAAAGAAAGTTAAAGACAATATCTACAGGATGCTTGAGGCCAGCATCATCGAACCAGTCGAAGAATCAGAATGGATAAGTCCGATGGTAGTACAGGACAAGAAACAGGGAAGAGGGATCGGGATATGCATTGACTTGAGGAAGTTGAATGAGGCATGCCTACACGACCCATTCCCCACACCGTTCACGGACGAAGTACTCGAGAACGTTGGAGGCCATGAAGCCTACTCATTCACCGATGGATTCTCAGGATATCATCAGATTAAGATAAAACAGGAGGATAGACACAAGACCACGTTCGTGACAGAATGGGGATCTTATCAGTATACAGTCATGCCGTTTGGACTAAAGAATGCACCCACGATATTTTCTAGAGTGGTCATCGCAACATTTAAGGAATTCATCCATCAATTCGTTGAAGTATACCTGGATGATTGGACAGTTTATAGCTTACTAAAAGACCATGTGGAAGTTTTACGACTGATGTTAGAACGATGCAAACAGTGCCAGATATCATTGAATATCAAGAAATGCATATTTGGAACACCATTTGGGATACTATTGGGACACATAGTATGCAAACAGGGTTTGCTAGTGGACCCGACCAAAATCGCATTCATTTTTAATCTACTAGCACCAAAAACAGTCCGCCAACTAAGAGAAATGCTAGGACATATAGGATATTACAGGAAATTCATTAAAGGCTACGCGCAGATTACAACACCAATGGAAAAACTGTTAAGGAAAGATACAAAGTATCAATGGAACAATGAGTGCCAACACGGTCTAGATACACTAAAGGAAAAGATGGTCACCGCACCAATATTGGTCTTTCTAGATTGGGAGAAGACATTCCATGTACATGTAGATGCATCAACGATAACACTTGGAGCTATCTTGGCGCAACCAGGAGCAGGTGACTTGGATCACCCGATAGCATTCACAAGCATAAAGTTATCAAATTCAGAACATAATTATAACATGACAGAGAGAGAAGGTCTAGTTATGGTTTATGCACTACAAAAGTACATACATTACCTATTGGGAAAACACTTTAAGATGTTTACAGATCACTCAACCCTGAAATACCTAGTCAACAAGCCATTGTTGGGGGGGAGAATATGTCGATGGTTATTACTATTTCAAGAATATGACTTTGAGGTAATAGTTAAACTAGGAAAACTGAATGCAGGACCTGACCACCTATCGAGGGTCACAAATGGAGAGGAACCAACGAATTTAGAAGACAACTTTCTAGATGCACAGCTATTCTCAGTACAAATTGTTGACGATTACTTCGCAGAGATCATTCAGTACTTAAGAACAGGTACTGCGCCGAAAGAATATACCACAAGAAGAAGAACCTAGTAGTCCGCGCAACTGACTATCAATTGATCACAGGACATCTATACAAGATGGGCGCAGATAGCATATTACGAAAATACGTACTAGCCCATGAACGACCAAGAATTTTAGCAGAAGCCCACAAGGGAATAGTAGGAGGGCATTATGCAGGAAAAGCTACCGCGCACAAGGTACTACGCACAGGATTATGGTGGCCAATGATGCATAAAGAATCGAAAGAATACTGTCAGCAATGTGATGTCTATCAAAGGGTAGGCAAACCCAAAAGAAGGGACGAGATGTCGCTACGACCGCAAGTGACACTTCAGGCATTCGAAAAATGGGTGATAGACTTCGTGGGACCCATTAACCCACCAGCCAAAAGAACAGGGGCGATATATATTATCACTGCGACGAAATACCTAACAAGATGGGTGGAAGTCGCACCAGTAAAATATTGCAGCACGGAGACAGTTGCACACTTTTTGTTTGAACAGGTAATTACTAGATTTGGGTGCCCAAGAATTTTGATGAGCGACCAAGGAACGCACTTCATAAACAACACCATCCGAGCGATGCTGGAAGAGTTTGAAGTTCATCACCAAAAAATCACACCGTATCATCCATAGGCAAATGGCACGGTAGAAGCCTTCAACAAAATTCTAGAAAATGCCTTGACAAATATATGCAACGTCAATAGGTACGATTGGGATCTCAAGGTACCAGCAGTACTATGGGCATATAGAACCACATGTAAAAATATGACTAGCCACACTCCATTCAAACTAGTCTATGGTCAAGAAGCAGTAGTGCCCTTAGAATTTTTAATACCCAGCCTACGTGTAGTAGCCATTACACAAATGACAGAACGAGGCACAGTATAGAAAAGACTGAATCAATTACTGTCAATGGAGGAAGACCAAATCTTGGCAGGATTACATCAACAAGTATAGAAAGCAAGAGACAAATCTTGGAACGACCACCACATCAAGAGGAAGATGTTCAAGGAAGGAGATCTAGTATTACTCTATGATAGTAAAGCATTGCAGCACCCAGGAAAGCTGAGAATGCATTGGCTAGGACCATACGAGTTAAAAGTTGTCACGGATGGAGGAGCTGTATAGTTAAGAGATCTAGCGGGCACAGGCCTCAAAGTAATGTTCAAAGGGAGCCGGCTGAAGCTATACAAGGACAGTCGACCACCCACCGCACAGTAAAAAAAAAAAAAAAAATAGTCGAAAACAACACGCAGCATGATGGACAAGCGGCATATGAAACACGAAGCCAGCAATGGAAAAGATAATGACCATATCGAAAAAAGAAACATGCGGGAAAAGAAAAGCCGCAAAAAGCAGGCTGACAGGACAACAAGAAGAAGAGTTAAAGCAAGGCAAGGACGGATGGGATGCCACATTAAATGTGCCAACTGGAGACGACAGAGCAGGCATAATGGCAAGTACGAAACCACCACAGATGCATTGAACCTACAGTTATGGTGCATTAATTGCATGAAGGAGGAAGTGTCCTCGACAAGATTCATGACGAGCCCATACAACACATGATCACAGTAGCAGTTAGTCTATTCGTGAAAGGAGAACTGGAAAAGAGCAACAACAACAAGAACGAACAGAATGAAACCACAGAGCTCACAGAAGCCATTCGAACCCTGCAAATGTTCGACAGACACCATTATGGCACCACCGAAGCTCGTTGAACCAGGCCATATAGCCATATCAACCAGGGCTCAGGCAAGGTCGCAAGGACCACCGGAAGAAAGCAAACAATAGCCCCCATAAATCGTTGATATTGACGAAATCCCATCGCCAGAGGAAATTCCAATAGAGTCCACACCCATACTTGAGGAGGTTTTGAAACCACAAACAGAGGCCATGGAACAGGATACACCAGCAGCAACGCATGAGCCTTAGAACAAAGAAGAAGAAACCCACCAGGAAATACCACCAAAAAACGTCGAAGCAACTGTAGGAGCTAACAGAAGCGCACACAACCCAGAAGCAGAAGTGCGACCAGACGTCCCACAAAGACCCATCCCATATTTTCTTTCAACTGAGCCGAAGGGTGAAATGGCCACGACTTGGGCATAATGGATGGCGAAGGAGAAACCAAAAGCTGCTGGAACCTCGAGCCAACCATTGCAGCAGGAGGGCCGAATTCAAATACCGAGCTCACCTAGAAAAAAACCAGCTGCAGAGATTGTGTTACCTCGCATACCAGAGGGAGTACAGGTGGACCCATAGCTATTAGGTCATGTCGTGAAGCTCAAGTATTCTGACCATGACGTAGCATATGAAACAAAATATCCAGAGCTTGCACCATAGGTCTTTATGCAGAAAATAGTCGTGAACCAACTCAAAGAAACCATCACTCAGCCACACCAGTGGGCCACTAGACTAGACAGAATAGGAATTCTAGGGTTGTTGAAGATACCACATTTTGGCAGCGGCCAATATGCAATGGCATGCATCAAGCAACTGTTAGAATTTATGCATGGAGGGGATATATGGCTGGACAAACCCATCCCCATAACTGTCGAACTCATCACGCAGATAGTAGACCTACCCACCAGGGGCATGGATCTCGCGCTGATTCTGGACGATAAGTCCAAGCAATAAATATTGGCAGAATAAATACGGCACCGACAGGGGAACAAGAGGCATTATAATTAAACAGATCAACAATGTCGTGACACAATTGGGCGCAAAAATCTTAGCCTGCAAACTGCTAAGAAAATGTCGCAAAGATGAAGTACCAACAAGAGTCATTGATGTTGCAGCTCAGTAAACATAAGGCACCTTCATGAGTTGGGTGTCATACCTATCAAACTTGTTCCAAGTAGACTGCAAAGATGTGCAGGATGCATGTACAGAATTTCATTACTCATGGTTGATCACTCTCACAGCTTTCATGGGATGGCGAGAACCAGAATACGTCATCTTTGCTACCACACCACAACCAGGAGGAGCAAGATATCGCGTCCTGAGATCTGGGCCACTAGCCAAGCATAAGAAGGAGAACAGAATTGTATTCGAAGCTTACCTATGGGAGATACAGGAAGCCATCAGCCAAGCATGGAGAATAACATCAGAGGCTGTCGCACAATATAGGGACATCGCTAATTTCTGGGCTAGGGGACAAGCCATGTGGATACAACCAAGGTAGGACCTGGATAAACAGTGGCTATAGATGCGCTACTGCGTCACCGAGGGTGATATCAACATGATCATCAGCGAATGGCCAGATGAATGGAGGATTCCAACTATACCCAGAGGATTACCGGAACAAACAACAGAAGGAGGGGCTGCGCAGGCGGAGACACAGCCTCCACAAATCCCAGTACCCAAGAGACGAAGAATGGGCCAACCCAAGTCGACTCAGGCAAATGACAGCTCAGAGCAGCCAGGGACCCAGAAGGGGAGGACAAAAACCACCCAATCGACCAATGAACAGAGGAAACCAACTGAGGGAGCATAGGAAACTGCACCGAACCCCATCACACAGGAACCAGGGGGGGCTAAGAGACCAACGGTACAGGACATAGGTGCACGCAAGAAGATGAAGGCACAACGACCACCACCGGACTACACAATCATGGAGGATGATGGAGAGATGATTGCCATGATGGTTCAAGATTGCCTCACAAAAGATTTTGATCATGCTGCGCACCACAGGGATAAATTGGAGAAGGAACTGCCATAAATGGGACAACTCCTTAAGAAATTTGGAGAATCCTAGATCACGAGTAGTAGTAGAGGCACAAAGCCATCGACCACATAGACCACATAAAGGGTGGAGGTAGAAGAACGCGACCCAGTTCTTCCGATACCACATGCACATTCCACGGTCTATATAAAGCCAAACATGTTGCGAATGGATGAAATTGTGGGACAGACACCACTGAAGGATTTGGATCATATCCAATTGGTCTTGACATGGATGCCATCAAAATCATTACACAAACTACAGGTTAGCGTCAACCACGAGATGCAGTCTCGAGCACATAAAAACTTAGTCGAGCTACAACAAGCAACAAAGAAGTAGGAAGTGCTAGAAACAGTTTGTGCACAGGCCCAATCGAAAACTAAGGAGGAGAAAGAAGGCATAAACAAGTTGGAACACAGAGTGGGAGAATCTTTTGGGAAACTTCCAACTACTGCACAAGGAAATGAACTCCCAGCCACAAAGAAGATCGACCAGATTGCCCGGGAAATTGATCAGTATCAAACGGAGATCGAGACTCTCCGTGGACAGATTAGATCGATAACTCCACCAGCATTGAAGGTGCAACGGAAGCAGGATGAAACAATGCAGCTGCAGGAGCTAGAAAAACAGGTCGGCACGGTAGCCAACTTGTTGGATAAAGCAACGTAACTTTGGACAAGGCTGGAAGAGGATCCACAAGTCCAACACTGGGACAAGGAGGAGGAGAGGATCAATGCAACGATCCAAGAACTCAAGCAGCGACATAAGACCATACCAATTCCAGAATGAGTCAAGGGAACGCAAGAGATGAAGAAGATACAGGTAGAACTTATCACTGTGCAAACACAGAAACAGGAGCGTCAAGCTCAAATAGAACCATTGCAGGAACGGGTAGCAGAAGTACTTATGCAAGTAGAAGAAGCTAGAAACTAGACATCATAGACTTGACTAGAATGTGCAAGACTGATGAGTGAGGAAGTGGCAACTCAGACAGTCGACACCATCAAGGAGAAAACCTCGTAGGCACTGACAAAAGCAACAAAGTTGCAGGAACAGTTCCAGACGATCACCAAGGAGATCAAGGAAGCATAAAGAAACTAGGTGACTTGGGACGAGTCACATGTCAATGTTGGGGGCTTGTTGGCACCGGGCCGAAGAGGAAAGAAGAACGATAGTGGGAAAGAAAGCGTGTAGAAAACTGAAGTAACAACTGGCAGAAGAACAACACACGCGCATGTAAGAAAGCATGCACAAAGGAAAGGGACGACTGGAGGAGGAGGAGCACGCATATGGGAGAAAGACCTAACGTAAGAAGGGTTAGGGTTTTGGTAATATTCTGAAGAAGGATGAAGAGCCCAAGATGTATAAAAATAGATACGAAAGTATCATATAGGGTAGTTCGCTAGTAGTTGTTAGTGATTCTCTGTAATGTTTTGAGTGGCATGAACCGATTTTGTAAGATGTTGAGCAAAGGAGATACGAGGAAAGGTAGATCTGAGGATTAGATTGTAGGCCATGGAGCCTGGTGCGATCTAGTTCACCTCACATAGGTCTTACCCAGTTTTGTGGAGAATTGTAAGTGCGAGGCGCTGGAAATGCAGAACTATCAAAATACAAGAGCCAAGAGCCAAATATTTGTGGACGTATCCCAGGAGGGGGTGAACCACGATAATCATCGTGTAATGTGTTAAATGTATGCATGCTTCTTCTTTCTTTCAGCAATTGATGGTTAAACTTAATGAATGAGTTAATACATTGTTATGAATCTGCTTATACTTTGCTTAAATTAAACTATGGGATATTCGTATGCGAATCCAAGGAATAAGTACTCTCCCTTATGGCTCATGGTATCTGACCTTAATCAAGAAACCCCTATCCCCTACTCTGTCCTAGGCTGTAAACACCTGAGTCTTACAACCACCCATTTAAATCTATCTCAGGTGAGACTGCGCAGGGCTTTCTGGGCGTTGTGTTGCCTTCTGGTTTACCAGGAGGGCTGATAGTTTTAGAGGCTTTGTTGGAACCTCGAATGACATGAACCTTGGGTCAATAACTCAGACAACCCGAGAAGGGAAGCAAGTAACCAACATAGGGTTTATGTAATGGTTTTGGGATGTCGGCCCATGGGTCTACCCATGCTTAGGCCTTTTTGTAATGTATAAATAAGAAGTAGCTAAGTGATGTAAGTAGTAGTGTTGGCTATGTGCATAGTAAGTGTGGCTTAGTGCATGATGATTTGCATTTGGCTTTGTGCAAGAATGTGTTAAGGGTTTGTAGAGTTAAGTGCAAGTTTTTTGTAAGTGCTTTGTGATATCAAGGAGTTGGCTTGGTGCCTTGACCTAATTCGAGGAAGGAGGATCGGGCGAGGTGCGCGCAGATCTCATGTCCTTTGTGGAGTTGGATTTGTGGATTTGTGCACAGGAGCAGAGGAATGTAAGAATCTTGAAGGCTAATAAAGAAGAAGAAGAAGTTGGTGGACGTAGCCCCACACTGGGGTGAACCATGTATATCCTGTGTTGATGTTATTTGTGCAATGTTATTCATGTTGTTTATGTATTTATCTGCTTAGTGCACTGATCTTGATGTATGTTAGATAGATGTGTGGATTCTTAGTGCTCTATTGATGGTAAATGAATGATAGATATGAGTTAATGCTATATGCTTGGAAGTGCTTGATTTGATTATTACTGTGATGTTTTGTACTTAGGGTTTAATCTGCGATGTGAATGGATTTATGAACTAATGCATGTTATTGGCTAAGTGCTATGTTAAGTGTTTTGATCACAGATCTGTGTCCCATCTAGGTTGTAGACACCCAAGTCCTACAACCCCCCCTGCCTCTACCTCGGGTGGGACTTCATCTACTTCTCAGGTGTTGCTGAAAGGGTCGGTAGCTAGGGTTTTGTTGGTGTGTTGTTGAAGCGTTGAACCCTAGTTTTGCCCTTGTGCCAACACTCTTCCACAATGGTCACAGAGCTCCAATTCTCCTCCTCAACATATATGTCAAGGTCCATCACTAACGTCCATTAAGTATGCTCATCAACCCAAGCATTCCCAAGTCAATTGTCCAACCTCCAAGGTATATATCACATGGTCTCAAGCTCCAAGGGCTAGGTGACCTCCTCCAAGTGCCCAATGATCCTCCTCCTAGGTAGGTACCTCCCCCAATCGAGCAACTGTCTCCCTCATTGTGGGCACCCAAAGGGTTAGTCATGATGTCAATTAGAGTAACAACATCCTAGGTAAGGGAACTATTCCAGCACTGTAACCAAGGTCAACTTTCACCCTAGGTGAATGGAAAGGTGAAAACACTTTTGGAGCAACCCCAAAAGCTAACGAGTAATAGAATTAATGAATCAAAAACACTTTTCCAATATAAATGCAAGAATAAAGTAACACAAGGTAAATTGTAAAAGTATAACTAATGTTAAAAATTTTGATATAAATTTTTTATTACATATAACTAAATAAAATATATCCAAAAAAAAATGCAAGGAATAAAATCGTATAATTTACATTCATAATCTAAATTGAAATTAGATAATATATGTTTAATCTTCTACTATCTCTATAAAATGAATATTTAAGATCATGATATCTGAACAAATTATACAAAATATCATAATGATTCACAATATACACAATAATACTATAATAAATATTAATGATTATAAATAAAGTTTTTAAATTGGGTAATTATTTATTTACAAGTATGATATTATAAGAAATGATACTTTGAATTTAAAGCAGAGAACAAGCTTGGAAAGTGAGGTTTTGGATATGTCTTTAAAGTATCTATAATCAAAATTTATGACTATTTTTTATAAATCTTGATGTGTAGTGGCTCTCATTGATGTTTGGGATGGATTTAGGTTAGGATTTGTAACACTCCATTTTTAATTCCCTCATCAATTTGTAATTAATCATGTTTAGCCAAAGTTGTATCTTAGCATAGAGATATTGTTGCCATGTTGTGGCATATAAACAATGTAAATTATATTATTGTTTAACAAATAAAGGCTAAACAATTGATTGAGGTATGGAGCGCAAGTACTAGCCAAGATACCATGAGTGGGAATTGGTGAGGGGGATTTGGAATTACCTTGTTGACCCAAAGAGTTAACCTTCACCTAAAAGAGCCTTAGTGCCTAAATTTATAGGAAGTGTGTTGCCCCTTTGCCTCTGTATTCAAAAGAATACAGTTAATGAGAAAAGACCTAGTGGTTGAGGAATAAATACCTACCTTCGTGAAGGTATGGAGAGGAACGACATGATCAGTTGAATACTAACAACCTAAGGTATAGAAGTATCGCCTCATTTTTGGGATAATCCTCGGATACTTATAGGGGAAGTGAGAGAGGAAATGGGCATAAAACATTCCATAAGATAAGAACACAGGTGGTACATGAGTTGTGCACGAAGAGAGCAGACAGAGAAGTGATCTTGCAATGGATTTTGAGCAAAATAATACCCAGACCCGAGTAGAGTGTAGAGGGTTGCAAATCTGATGTATGTTGGGATAGGAATTGGCACTAAGAAGGGAGGGCCCTGAGGCTCTGCAGAGGTGGTGAAGGGACTCCCTAGTGAAATTATAGCCATCTAGTAAGGCATCTGAGAGATTCGTCATGGCCCTGGTCTCAATGGGTAGAGGGATTCCTACTGTAGTTTGTAAGTGAAGGATAGTGGCCTTCACGTTTAACCTAGCAATTCCTAAGAGAAACATGAGTGTTCCCCCGGTGGTATCATGGCTTGGAATGGGGGGTGGCTTGCAGTAGAAAGATTAAGTGCATCAAAGCCCACAGTTGGGTGGAGAAGCACTCACCCACAATCAATTTCCTAGCCAACAATTTCTAAACAGATAAGTGTGCTTGCATGTTTATGGGTTTGATGCATGATTCATTTACAAGTCTTTGTGTTTGTATAAGTATGGAACCTGAATGAATAATGAAGTAGAATTTTAAGAACATGAATGTAAATGTATGAATCTTTTAATTTGCATGAAGTGGTTTCCTTGTTGAGAATTGATATCTTTATGAGCTATGAAAGGATAGAAGGAACCTATAATTTATGCCTTTGAAAGACTACAAATTAACTCTTTGGTGAGTTTCATGATTAATGCATGATGTGAATGTCTACCATTGCCAACTCATCTTTGAGAACATGCATGAATGGCCTAGTTGTGTGATTTTCCTATAGTTCTGAAGAGACTTGGCATAATGGGTTTCGTTCTGTGATTGTATCTGCAGAGGACCTAAGATTCTAGTTAAGGCTCTGAGAAAGAACTACCTTAGGGAAGAAAATCCCAACATGCGAGCTGGTAAATCCCATGAAGGTTGAAGTCCTCCTTGAAATAAAACGTCCTCAGATGTGGAGCCTAGATATGGAACCCTAAGGAGTGACACCATGATGACATTGACTCACGTGTCGACAATGTGGCAGTGACAACGTGGATGCCACAATGGTAGTTTAGTTGTGGTAGCTCCCAATAACGAATGCCTTAGGTTCCAAGGAAAAATTGACTGAGTGTCGGGGGTTGATCCTAACCTTTTGTCTAAGGTTGAGGGTAAATCTCAACCCTTCATTGAGAGTTAGGTGTCATAAGTTCCATAGGTCATGGTATAACCCAAGCCCGATGGGAATAGCTCATTGAAAAAACACAAAGGCAAGAACTGGCTAAGTGTCGAGGAGAGATCTCGATTGTCCATCAACAAATAGAGGTTAATATTAACTGTCTGTGGAGAAGATCCAAGTATAGTCCAGTTGCAATGTAGGTTTCAGAAAGATCTACGAGGTGGCATGGTTGGTGTCTTCGAATAGAGAGAAACTCGAGAGAAATATCCCAAATGGGTGTGGACTATTGATCTACCATAGATTCAAGTCCAAAAATATATGAACCGTAGATCTTCTCACAGACCCAGTCTGTTGGAGTCATGTCAGATTTTTGTTGTGCGGGTTGGGAAACCTGAGTGAACTAGGATCATTAGATCAAAGAATCAACTGTTGTTAGATCCATCAGAAGCTTCTGATCATAAGGTTTCGTTTGGAAGGTCAATTGGAGTATTGCATTCCAAGTAAGTGCATCTGACTAATTAAAGGTCATGTACCTCCGTAACCTAAAACAATTTGGACCATAGATTGCAGTAGATCTTATTCGTAGGATCTGTCGTATTCTGGGAATGTCCATTAACTACCATGTAGTTTGAGAAACCTACGTAGATTTGGATCGTTGATTGGAATGCTTGCCAGTCGTCTGATTTTTTGAACGTGCTTGTCATATTGAGAGGCCAAGTGTAGAGGAGAGTGCCACATCATCATGTTGTGTCAAGGGACACATAAGCAAAGGTAGGCAATTCAAAGAGTGTTAGGTGGTAGGTGGCATGTGGAGGGGGGCAGGTGTACTCAGTAGAGTTGTCGGGGTGAAAAGAGAGGCCATTATTGGTCGAGCATATTTGAGAATCCACTGAAATATGGACCATTGGATCATGGAGTCTTCAATTCAGTTGGTTTGGAGTCATCTGATCGTTTGGAGGTTTGGATGTCATGCAGTGTTGATCAAGAAGGTATTCTCGAAGGGTGAGTCCGATGGGGTTCGCTTGAATAGGTAGGTTTGATAGCCTCCAGACTCCAAGTTTCAGAAGGAACAGTGTGAACGACAAGTTATTCCCAATAGGGGATGCCCCAATAGGCGAGTTCATAGTCTTTGGACTGCAGAATTTGGAAAGATCTACAAGCTGAGTAGGATCGACATTCTGATGGGGATTTCCCAATAAGAATGAAACAATAGCATTGCGGGCATGAAAGCCCAATGGCTTGTGTCCGTTGGGTTGTTGCAGGTCCATGTCATCTAGAACGTGCAGGATGGGTCCATGTGTATGCCAGTGGGTCGGTGATGTTGGCTAGTACACGTGGAGATCACGTTGGACAAGTGATGTCATCAAAGGAAATGCCCAAGGAATCTTAAAGGAGGCATAAATTTCTGCCCAAAACTTGGATTTGGGCATGCTTACAGTTGTTAGAAAGCTATTGAGGAGAAGGATTGGTTTATGGACTCATAATTGAGTTTGGAGTTGTGGATTGGAAGAGAATTTAGAAGGTTGAAAGAGAAAATTTTGACACCCTGCCAACATAAGGAAGGGTTGGGGGGTCGAGTGTGTTACAAGATTCATCTGATAAAGCATAAATGAAGCTTTATTTATAAACACAAATGCACCCCCGAATGGGGTGACACGCGGCATTGGGGTGACACCAGGCTTAGCACTAAGCTCGGGCTTAAATGTCGATGGCTGCCACCCACACATCCGCATTTACGATGGTGGACGGCCATAGCAGCAGCCATACGATGGAGGGACTCCTCCCTCGTGCGACCATTTACGCCTACTGCGCACTCAGAATGAAAGGGGATAAGGGTGGACATGTGACTTCGGCTTCTGGTTATGTGCTTTCTTATGAGCCCGGACAGAGTGGGACTGCTCCTGCTTCAACTCTGCTCTTCGCTTGGACACTCTGGTGCAGTCCTGCACTCCTCTTGTCCTGGCTCACTACCTTTTCTTTGCATTTTGGTAAGGATTTCCCGGGCAGTTTGTCTTTGTGTGTGCCGAGACAGAGTCGATCTACTCGCGCTTTGCACCTGCAACTGCTCTCATCCTGGCTTTCTAGCTTATCACTGCAATCACTTGGTACTTGCATTCATCCCCCAGATACTATGGTTAGAAAGCGAAGCAGGCCTCACCGTGGCTCAGCCTAGAATGCCCACAAGGTGCAGCGGCGACGGAAGGAGCAATTGGAACGCGCTTTGGCATTGGCGACCTCCATTCTTCGGAAGAAGGCTCGGGCTGAGAAATTGGCGTTGCTCTCCACTATTGCAGAGTCGGGAGCTGGCTGTAGCAGAGAATCCACAACAATTCAGTCGAGTGACAAGCAGGAGGCTGAGACTGAGACTGCATTTCCCACCTGCTTCGTGGAGGAGAACCCGTTTATGGAGGACCTGTCGATTGAAGAGGATCCCCGCACCATAGAGACGACCAATTGGGAGGGAACCAGACTCAATTTGGCTAGGAAGGAAAATTTCCCCGGCTGCATTGTTGAAGAAATTCCCTGGCAGGGTGACAATAGTCCTATCAGCCACGACATGCAGGCAACTGGTGCTGAGAAGATTGTGGATAACAAACGCTCGGCGAGGAAGGCTGCAGAGGATGAAGTGGAGCAGAGGGAGTTTGCAGCTGGCATTGGTGCGACAGTGGAATTGAGGAATTCTCCCCTCAGCGGCATGGGTGGCAGTCTGCATGGCTCTCTCCTCCGTGCAAAGCACCTGGCTCTGGTGTTCGAGCTCTGAGGCCACATGTCAGACCTGGAGCATAGGGCCCTCCTCATGGGCCAACGCCTAGACCTGCTCCTCGACACGTATTCCGGTGTTCCATCTCAGCGGAAGTGCCCCCTGTGCGCGCAGGCTTTTTCCATCCCGGCGAGGTCCACGTGGCAGACTGGTGAAGGCGACAGGTCACTGGGTACGTAGGTTTTTATGCTTTCTTGGTTCTTAGTCTTATCGTGTTACTGTTTTATGTTCATTTGGACCATAGACATCTGTCCTGGTTTCCTCCGGGTAGGACAGATGCTACTTTCCTTCATGTTTTATCATATAACTGTTATTTTCTCTCCACTTATGCTGGTTTCCGGTAATTGACAGCATTTTTGGTGACTTAGACCCATGCCACTGTATATTTTGTCAAAGTTTTTGTTAATCTAATATAGCAGGTACCACCCCCTTTTTATTTAAAAAAAAAAATAAACACAAATGCACATTTATGGTATGAGAAGTAAGATGAATAATGTATTAAAGCCACAACTTTAGGGCCATGTAGCATTGTAGTTGTAATGGTAACACTAGTGACAATGCTCACTATTGCACTATTTTCACCTTCTATGTTGCAACACTATTTTCCTATTACTTTTATTTCACATCATTATTATTTTTTATGTACTATATTTTATCCTACTTGTAGATTGAAAGCTTGTTAATGTTGTTGCACGTTGTGTATATTTCAAATGGAAGGCTTTCTAGACCAATGTAAATTTTTCATATTGTTTGGAAAAAAATTCTTGTCAATGGTTTTTTTATACCACGTCTTTTTTCCCAGCTTATAGATTTAAAGCTGAATAAAAAGAAAGGGAGAAATTATGTTAATATGGAGCTCATAGACAATTACCCTCCAATAAATTAATAGCAATCAAACATTTCATACTAATTCCTTCCCAATAAAATAAATAGAAATAGAAATGCCATACTAATTCCTTCCCAATAAAACAAAATGAAATAGAAAATTAATCACATAAAATCGAGAGTGTCAAATTTAAAAATAATGAGACTATATAGTAAGTAGGCAATATATATGTCAATTGGGTTTATCTCGGGTGGTAGGGAGGAATTGTTATGCTCCCCACCCAAGCTCAATTCCCGCATAATGAGTATATTTTTGTAATGGCTCTGAGCCTTGTTGTTAACCAGCCTTGTGCCCTAAAGATTCTAAAGTTTACCATGTGTACCATCCCCTAAATGGGAGGAAGTAATCCGAGTTTACCCCGGATAATGTAACCTTGAAAAAGGTAGGAAATATATACTAACTTTACCCTACATAAATCTTTCTTAACTATCCAACTATTAAGCATCCAAAGGGATTCGAAAAAAAAAAAATAAATAAACATGGTGAAAAGATCTAGAAATGAAAAATTACTATTTTTTTTCCACAGAAATTTCACTTTATATTTATATTGAAAACATAATCTGTTCACATATCAATCTTTTACATCAAAAATTGATCCAGGTGGATATCGGTGGCCACCCACCTTCTCCAACTGGCCCAAAACATGTTTCTGGCAATTTTGGTA
>ML782335.1:950328-968747 GCA_009831015.1 Picea engelmannii | reverse complement strand
AGCATTCATAAATATTAATAAACATTATAAAAATGTTTTAAAAATGAAAAAACCATATAATAAATATTAATAAATATGAATAAACTTAACAATTAAAAAACAATTGAAAACAATAAAAATGAAACATTATAAATAAAACAATAAAAACGAAACGTTATGAATAAAACAACAAATAAGAAATTAAAACAAATAAAAATTAAAACCTAAAACAAATAATAAAAAAATGTAAAAAAATAATTAAAAATGTATATAAAACAAAATGAAAATAAAAATATTAAAACATAAAAATTATATCCTAAGTTTATAAACTCCCATCCCATACTTCATACAGACACACATCCCAAAACAAATAAAATCAACGACCATATTATTATTTCGGACCCCCCTGCCATCCGAACTTTAACGAGAGGGGGGGTACGAAAAGTGGTTTTACCAATGCCACTTATCACCTCCCTATCATTTCGGACCCCCCCCCGAAATCCACCTTTCCCTCTCCGAAAACCACTTTCCCCCAATTAAAAAACTGGTTTTTTCCCATTTCGACCAGTCATTTTTTGAGGCGATCTCCGAGAAAATCAATAGGTGTTTTGAGAAACCGTATGAGTTTTTTCTCAGACCAGGCCAAATTACAATAACCTCTCTCATATTTCTCATATATGTTACATATTGGGAGTATATAAAGCATCTTTGAGCCCTATTTTTTGGGATTCAGGATTTTCTTGTTTGAGACATCTGTTTCAAACCCATATCCCAAATAGTTGGAGACGAATTTCAAAAAACCAAGAGAGATTTTTTCTCAGAACAAGCTGATATACGCAAACCTCCCCCATATTTTACACAGCTATCTCAGATTTGGAGAATATAAGACTTCTTTGGACCCCATTTTTCAGAAGTTCGGGAGGTGAATAAAGGGACAGATGGAAAAGATGAGAGGATAGTAAACAAATTTCATGGTGGTAGTTTCAACCTCATTCCAAATGTTAGTGGAATGAAGACACTTAGTAGCTAAAGATCAACAATCAATCATCAACAACCTCCATCAAATCAGGAACCAGAAACCTATGGAGATCTGAAAATATCTTTATTTTTGTAATTAGAGATACAGTTAGTTTACATATCCCTTAAATAAATCTTGGTTAGTTATGACAGGATCATTTGTAATAAGTTTATAAATACTTTTCATTTTGAAGTATGAAGTGTGGAAAATTTGTAAGAAGGAATATGATCATTTGATGTAAAGTAGTTCACTAAGGTCAAAGGACCTTTTGCAGTAATGCAAGACCAGTTGTCCAGGATTCATGTGACATATCTATGTGGTGAAGTGCCTATTCTGTAAATTGTTTTCTCTATTTCCATATGTTTTTATTTTCTGATTATCTTACAGAAAGTTGCAAGACATAATTTGTTGAAAGATACACTCTGATTCCGACTCTGAGTAATTTAAATGTTTTCCTCCAATATTCAGTGGCAGAATTCTTAATTGCTTTGTTGCTTAATCAATCCCATCTCTTTTCTCCTATTTCATTTCATCCAAATTTACCAATTCCAGTAGTATGTCTACCTTTCCCTGTTTCACTTGAGCTTGATATTTCTGCAAATTGATCACCCAAGCCTCTTTGACTCCATTGCCCAATGGCCCTCCCTTGTTGTTCCAACCAAACACTTTAAAAACCAAACCCTGTACTATCATAACTAGCCTAAAATTCCCAACAAACAAAGTTAAATCTTACAGAGAGATCCCTCTCTAAGTATAGGAGGGCTAGATCCTAGACTCCAAAGTGGTTTTGTAGTTACCTCTGTCAACTTCTTCCTCGGCCTGAGAAATTACAGAGTGATAACATGTGGGTCGTAACTTCCCTTCTCATTCCAAAATTTTCCCCAATTGATCTATGGTTCGGACGCGTTGGGGTCGGTGGAGTCCTTGCAACAATTTGGTAGTATAGGAGGAAGTTCCTCCTCTACCAGACAACCTATCATGACTAGATCCCAGGATGCAAGGATATTTTGATACTTGCTTGTGTCATCTATTCACCGCCAACATCCTGCAAGTTATGAGGAATCTCCTCCCAGTGAGGAGGAATCTCCTCCTCCATTGTGCACCCACCATAATTGGGCACTGGATTAGGTGAGTGAAGCTTTTCCTTGGCATCCATGCCCTAGTTTTGATCAGAATGGGGAGAATGGGTTGGGCTGCTTCCTGGAAAGGGAGAGAGAGCAGTAGGTCCAGTGCATCGGTGCCTGCCTACTTGATAGTAGTAGGTCAGCCCGCACTCCGGCTTTCCTCTCTCACGAGGCATGAATAAACTAAGCTCGTGGGGGAGATAATTCACAGTGGAGAGGCCATAGATGCTTGGGAGGGATAGAAGGAAAAATACATAGGCCTGGGAAATCCAAATCTTGAAAGCCAAGGGAGAATGAGAAATTGAGGATGAAAAACAGATATAAGGGCAGCAGCAGGGAAATCCTTGAGTGATGATGAGTGAGGTGATGGTTATTGAGGCCATGAATGCCAAAGTGTTGCAGGCGAGAGGCATCGTACCAATACCAATAAACCAGACTTGAAGCGCCATTAGAGTTGTTGGACTGTCCTGACACTCTAGGCTCTGCGCTGAGTAAATGCAAGGCATTTCAAGTGAGTTGAGGAGGGTGTTGGTGGTGAGAGGATTTAACTTCCCTTGCTGCCAACGCGCCATGTGACATGCAATCGCCAGGTGGCACCCCATCCATGGGAACATAATTTTATTTATAGAAATAGTATGCTTTTAATATTATATTATAATAACAAGTATACGTGTGATATCAAATTAAAGATTTGTTATGACGAATTGTATATTTGAATATTTAGGGTAATTTATAAATCACCATGATCTAAAATAATAGTAAACATATGGCCTATGTGGCATTGGTGGGTTTCAACTTCATTACTTTGGGAATTTAATTGATGGTGTCATTCTTACTTCAACATATTCCTCTGTGTGCTTGATATAAGAATATTTTTTTATATAATCGGCTACATGGTGGAGTTAAGGTTGGTGAGGTGTTACAATAATTTTATTATAAACATGTTACATGGTTTTATTAGTCATATTATATTACGAGATATAGAAATTTGGAGGGTTTTAATTTAAAACATATGTAAAATATCATTTTTTCATTGCCACATTTTAGTAAAAGGTGGGATATCTTTATGCATTCACCCAGTTGTACAATCCATCATCTCTACCTACATAGTCATAAGAAAGCACCTCCTTGGATTTGTTGGTTGTAAACAACTAGGAGTGGACACAACTATCTTTTGTGGCAGTGGACATATTTAATAATACGTGCATCCTAATGCCTTATAAAATGACTATTAAATGACAAGAAACAATAAGCTTATTGTTTGAGAGAGCCCAGGTGCACTTTGGATATCAAGTAACATCATTCAAGATTGTGACATTGAGTTCCTTATTTTCTTTTAAATTATATTGTGGAAAAAAATGGATATCAAAGTGAAGAGCTCTACCACTTTTCATCCACAAATGCATGGGCGAATAAAAATAGTGAGCAAGACCTTGCTGCAACTTTTGAGAGGCTATAATCACAAGCACTCAAGGATTTGGAATATTAATTTGATCTACATTCACTCTTATAATATAGTAGAAGATACTTCTAATAAATCTCATTTTGAAACTTGTTAGAAATATTTTTGATTTTCAAATTTAACATGAAGGGGATAAAAAAATTTAAGAAAAGCAATTAAAAATAATCTTTTTATAAATAAAAACGCACAAATCCATTTGCATTTGCAAGTATAAGTAAAATTGAAGGATCCCATGAAAAGTATGATCAATACAAAATAGAAAAAACATCGAATCTAATTATCCTTGAATAAGGAAAGGCTTTAAAAACCTTTCCCCGGGTTTTCAAAATATTAACCCATCAAGGCCACATCGCTATTACAATACTTTTTGCATGATTTGTCAAGTGTCATGTTTATGTTGCATGGCCTCTCAACCTCCTCCTACTTTTAATAAAAACTTGCAACTCCAAGCAAAGGAGGCCGCTCATTAATTGAATGGTAACAATAGAGTATTGGGAGTTTAGGGTTTAGGTGTCAACTAACATATTTATTTTTAATTTACCTTATGTGATGTTTTTCCAATGATCGTTCTGTGTTTGTTGGTTCATTAATGGAAAGTGACTAGGGCAGAAACAGGATACAACATTGATAGGAAATATTATCTAATGATATCAAGGATTTTTGGGGAGGTGGGGTTTATACTTTGCACTATGTTTGTCTTCCGGAATGTTCATGTGAGAAAAGAAAATTAAAAACACTAAATCAGGCTGAAAAAAAAATTAATTAATTAATTCAACCTTGTTGGACCATAATGCATCTCTATTGGCTCCCATGCATCATCCTTTGTGGAACACAAAGTAATCACATCATCCATACTTCCTCTTCCTCTTTCCACAAAGAAAAATGATCCACAATTTTGATGCATTGCCCTAAAAAAAAGCCTTCAATTGCGCTTTTGTTCATTGTCTTTCGAGAGAATAAATGAACCTCCATTTGTGTGGATAATTAATTTTCCACAATCTATGGCCCTTTACGATGCATTGGTGAACACGCCAATTGAATAAATGATGTGAAGGTCCCAAGCGATTTTCCACAATCGATGGACCTTGGTATGTATTGGGGAACACATGATTTGAATAAATGTAACAATGTGACACTTGGTCAAATGCTAAGGTAATAAGAAGTGTCAACATGGGGTGGGGTTAAAATGTGAATGTGAAAGTCCTAAGAAGTGTCGACCCAAGTTGGGTTGGGTTGATTGGATTTGTTTTGTTTTTTAAACAAAGTTATGTGGGAACATCTATACTTGTCGAAATAGTCAGAGTTGAAGCTTAAATGTAAAATTAATCCATGTTTATTAGAAGTCATGTATATATTGAAAATAGTTTTGAAATGCAAATGCAAGGTACTTATGATTTAAGTGTTTATTTATGTATATCAAGTGTAATTTTGAATTTCTTTTATACTCAAAATAGTTTTAGTTTTTGGGTTTAATTTCCATGAGGGTTTAACTTGGAGTTATGGGGTATCTTGAGGTAGTGGTCGAACATGTGGTTGCACCCAAAGATATTATTTTAAATAATATTGTGATCCGTGCACACACAAGTGGATCAAAGCCCACCCCCGTGTCCTCCAAATTTAGAGTCAATTTCCGCTAGCTCAATCGGTTAAGGTGTGGGTTTCATTTGTTAGGTGACCCAAGTTCAATACCCTTACAATGAGTTTAGTTATGAGGAGACACTAAAAAATCTAGCCATGTTAAGGGTTGGTGTGGCCCATGCCGGGTACGATCTCTAGACGATTTTGACGACTTAGATGCCCTTAGGTTGTGGTTTCTTAGCCAATGCTTAAAAATGTTGACCCCATAGATTACAAACACATTTTTTTTTTTCAGTTTTGAGACTTTTGCGACTAGTGTTATGATAAGGTAGTTCTTTCAGATTCATCGCATCAGTTTTTTAATTCGACGTTTCAGACCAAAGAAATGTGGTCCATCATCAGGAAGGGTTTTAAGATATGAGGGAAATCTGAAAAATCATCAAGTGTATAAATATGAAATTTTTTTTTAGTAAAGAGCTGACTTATTAAAAATATATAAGACCTAAAAATATTACTAATTAATTCATATATTGTGCTTACAGGGCTTCCATGGAGCACATGGATCAATCCAAGCAGAGAAAGAATTGCAGAAAAACAAATAAAAACTATGAGCATATGAGCATACGACTAGTGCAGATAATGGATCAATCGAAGTAGACGCTGGGAAAACAAATGAAAACTTTGAGCATCTAAGCATACAACTAGTCCACATAATTAATGTGTGGGTAGCTTAATGCAGGGAGTGAGGAGGTGGACAGGTTGTGAGCCTCCACTGAACCATTGTTCCTTGACTGCACTACTATTTAGAGTCAATGTCAAAGCCAAAACTTAGACCATATTGTTAACTTGCAGTAGAAAAAGATGAATTTTTTTTTACCATGAATAATAACCCAAGAGTATATCCAACAGCCCGCAAGCAAGATATACCAGAAACTTGTGACTTAGCAAGGGTCGAGACGTCTTGAAACCCACCAAGGTCACATTAGGACTAGCAAAGAGTACAATAAAACTTCAAAATCTTTGACCAATAAAATAGCAGATAAATACTATTAAAAAATCAACTTAAATCAATGTTTTCTAAAACTTTGAGTAAATTGATGCACATTTTATGTTAAACCATAAACTAATAATGAGTCAACGCTATATACCAACCTCTCGGAGAGAATAGGGAGTGATGTTAAAATGGGATGGTCCTCATAAGTGTCAAAGAGGAATGGGTGGTTATTGAATTAATAAGAGGAATGGTTGGTTATTGAATTAATAAATTTTTATTATATGGCAAAACCAAATTACTTTGTGGATTTGCTTGTTAAACTAACAACGTCCATGTGGCCAACGTGGCGCTAATTCAATTCATACTTTGCAACCAATCTAATTTAATCCATGTTACGTTTCATATTCTTCAATTCCTAGTCAATTGTGAGGTGTTTTTCTCTCTAGTTGCCCACATGGTGGGAGTTACGTTACGTTACATGCTCTTATTCGCTACTCGCTCTTTCCTTGGTTGGCACGCGTGAACGTCGTCCCATTTTTAATAAAAGCTCGGAATGAGGACGTTAGACCATTGGGACCCTAGGGGTTCTTCCTCTCTCGGACTCGAAGGGGAAGTTCTACGGCATTGAGAATGGTAAAAAGAAAAAGATTAGGAGTGTTATTTAAGGAGAAATGGTAATGATTGTTGCATATGGGAGTGGGATAATTGATTTTGGCGTTGTTTCACTGTTTTATGAAATGATTTTTTTTGTTGGAATTCGACGACATAAATCTGTATAAAATTACTAATTTTTGTTATTTAAAATCTATTTTTGAAAGCAGAAATAGATTCAACACATTGAAAAACCCCTGGAATACTTGAATTATACATAAATAATCACTCAAATATGCGGTTCTAACAATTCCTTGTTGGATTTTGAGTAAATGTCCCCAAAAAATATTGCCGAAAAAAAATCAGTTCGTAGAATGTTTAAACTACGACATTGATTTTTGTATTTTATCGATTATGCTTATATTTATAATCTTTATATTTTATTTTGATTTAAAAAAATATAATACTTATAACAATTAATAATATAAATAAATAAATAATTGAGATTTGAAATTTATATTTAATATAAAATTTACCATTTAAAAACATAAAAATAAAATATTAGATTTACATATAACTAAAAAAAAATTATATATTGGTTTCGGAAAAAATACAATACTTATAATACCTAATATTATATGTTCTTTAAATAAATAAATATATGAACAAAGTCGAAGTCCAAGGGAGATGGGGTGTGGGGATTCATTGGTAAAAACCTTTCTTTAGATGAGCTCTAGGGTAGTCGATATGATTTGGGTTCTACGTCTCCACGAAAGTGTAAAAGAGTGGTGAGATCTCATGGGGGGTGGTGTAGCATTATTGGTGGGTAAGGATATCGAAGTTAACCAAATACCTGATCTTGAGGGTCGTGTTTTAGTTGGCAAGTTTTGTGGTCGATGTTTTTCAGTAAGTTCTATTTTTGAGTGTATGGATTTGTCCTGGAGGCCTCGGCTAGGGTATGTTCCAATTTTTCATTTGGTATCCAATGAATGGTTGGGTTTTGTTTTCAATAGCAAAGAGGATGTCTTGATGATTTTGACTAAAAGATGGTATTTTGATCGACATCTATTGTGCGCAAAATTATGGCACCCTCTTTTTGATGCCAAGGAAGAGGTATTGTCTAACTTAGCAACATGGGTAAAGTTGCCTAACTTGCCATTGGAATTCTAGATTGACAAGGGTTTACGGGTTAATGGGTTTGCATTGGGTACTTTTATTACATCTAATAAAAGTTATAAATCCAGTTTTCATCGTTCTGTGGCACAAGTATTGGTGGATTTAGATCTGAGGTAGGGGTTATATGAATCTCTAGATATGGTGTGGGGCGATAGGACTTTCACCCATGATTTGGACTATTTAAATGTTCCCTTTTTTTGTTCTCGTTGTCGCAAAGTTGGTCATGTAATGGAAAACTATGTACTTCAATTTTGAAAAAAAAAATCATGGTGACTATGTCTTGGATGCGAAGGTTTATGCAGGTAGTGTGGAGGCTTGGCAGGAAGCGTTTCCTCTAGATCATGTCAACTTGCATTGTAATAATGAAGATAAGAGGTCACAGCCCATGGGACAAGTTTTAGATCAGAATCTGGAGGTTTCTAATTTTCAGGTTAGAAAGGTTCCAGTCTAAATTGATGTGGTGAAGTTGTCAAAGGTTGAGGATAGCGAGAATATAGTTTTTGTTGGAGATGACCTTGAAACGTCGACATCTAAGTGGCGGAATATTAAATCCATTTGTGAAAAAAATACTTGATCCATGTGGATATCAGTGGCCACCCACCTTTTCCAACTGGCTCAAAACAGTTTTCTGGAAATTTTGGTAATTTACTATTTTTAGCAGTTTTTAACTTCCGAGGCCATTTTGAGGGCCTAAATGAAGGTTTTTCGAGATCGAGCTTCTCAATGATAGCCAAAGGCTTTGATTGAGCCCCAAAATGAATCTCCTCGACGATACCTTTCCAACGAGCTATCGTGCGCCCCAAACGAAGATTGTATGCCAAAGTAACGCCCCCGGGAAGTTGATACACCAAACTACCCAAAACGGGGTCCACAAAACTGTTGGCTTTTCATCTTCTGAGGTGAGGGTTTTGGATTTTATTTATGATAAAAATGACTTTGGAGCCTCATTGTAAAATCACCTTCTTGTGAATGCGATTAGCGGGCACATCTCTTCTCAAAGATAAGCTGCCACCATTCTAGCGAGTCTTTCACTCTGTATTTTTACAATCTTTGTACATTTTCGCTCATTAATAGAAAATTGTGTATTACTATATCTTTGTGTTTATGGTTGCATCTCTGATACATTTATGTTATATTATTGGATATCTAAGATATCTCTGTACATTGCTTTATTATATCTCTGGGCTCAGTGGTTTCAGAGCAGACTGCTCTTGATTGTTTTTTTAGTGCATCTCCTCGACAAGGTCCAAGTATAGAAAGTTGGGTCTCGAGCTTGTCTCTCTTGAGGAAAATCACTCTTGCACACCCAAGAAACCCTCCATGGAGGAAGAAAAGAAAAGCGAAAGAGAAGATGATTCTATTAATCTGTTGCTTGAGCCAACTCTCACGTGATAGAGGGATGAAATGATGGAGAATTTTACCCACATCCTTCAACGCCTGTCGATAACAACAGTCACATCTTCATCAAGCGACCACTTTGGAAGCACCTCACCTTTCAAGGTACAAGTTAATTTTGATATTCCCGTATTTGAAGGGAAAATAGATGCAAAAGCCCTAAACAAATGGTTAAATCTGCTAGAAGGTTATTTCTTTGTTCACCATTTTTCTGATAGAGAAAAGATCACCTTGGCACTCCTTAAAGCTCTCCCCCATGTCAAACATTGGTGGGGAAATTACTGGGAGAAAAGTTCCACAGAGGATTCGGGAATATATGGGTCGAGCCCACTTGGTATTTTTTTGTGGATGCGGTAAAGGAACAATATTACCTTGTTGGCAACTACGAGGATCAATACATGAGATGGACCACACTGCGGCAAGAGAGGGGCCAAGCAGTTCCGAAGTTCACCAATACCTTCCATACCTTGCACACCAAGCTGGGTATCAAAGACTCCGAATGAAATTTGGTTCTGAAATACTGTGGGGCTCTACATAGATACATCTAAACCGAAATGGATTTTTTGGACATCTCATCACTCGGTGCTGCCTATCGATATGTTGTTAAAATAGAGAAGAAATTTAAGCACCAGAACAAATGGGAGTTTGGGTCTGCAAATCCGCAACAACCAAAGTATGATAAAGACGACCATAACAAACAGTGTCCCGAAAACCAGTCCAAGCCACAAGAAAAGAAGGGTCACGGAAATATGAAGAAGGATACTAGAAAATGGTGCGATTTCCACAAAATCCTATGGCACAACACCAATCAATGTCACTCACAACAGTCATTGGTGGCTGAGATCAAAGACAAGGAGATAAATTTTGATTCAAAATGTGATTTAGAAAATATTGATAAAAGACAGATCATCGATGCAAACCCCACTGCTATTATCGTGACCGCAACAATTCAACCAGAAGAACCCACAGATCTTGAAAAGGGGGAGTGCCTTTTTCATTCATAGATGTGGGTGAAGGGGACCTCGATGAATTTTATTGTTGATAGCAGAATCTAGAAGAACCTCATCTCAGCAGAGGTCATCAAATAGTTGGGATTGTCGACAACACCACACTCGCAAACCATACACCATAGTGTGGCTTCACTAGATACGATATCTTCGTGTTAGCTAGCAGTGTCAATTTTCATATGACATCCAACCCTTCAAGGATGAGGTATTATGTGATGTTTTCCCCCTGGATCTCTGTGTTGTTCTCTTGGGCCAGCCATATATGTGGAAGCGCCATGCTATTTATGAGTCTCGACCTCGTAGTGTCATTGTTACTATGTAGGGTCATCCCTACAGGATGCCAGAGGTAATTTCGACTATTGTCCCACCTAAACAGTGCTGCAAGGTAGTATCTCATACTACAAAATTCAACTTCTTCAGAGTATGTTCAAAGCATGAACATAAGAACACCACTGCAGTCTCAGTCCAAGCACCTTCTATCCAACATAAGCAGGTCAAAAATATTGCAACAAAGTGTAAATATTCCTTCTACACATAGGCATCTCATGTAGCCAGACTAGTTAAAAAGGTCCAACCCTTTTAGTCACAGGTTCGTGACAACCTTCAACAAGCTAAGCAATGCAACTTCTCCAACAAGGCAAGCAACTCATCAAGATGCAGATTTAGCAAATGCTTTTCCCTCTCCCCCAGGCACTCAACGCAATGAATACCATTTCTTCCTAAGAAGGGAGGATTTATCCAGGTGGATATCGATGGCCACCCACCTTTTCCAACTGGCTCAAAACAGTTTTCTGGCAATTTTGGTAATTTATTATTTTTAGCAGTTTTTAACTTCCGGGGCCATTTTGAGGGCCTAAATGAAGGTTTTTAGGGATCAATCTTCTCAATGATAGCCAAAGGCTCTGATTGAGCCCCCAAAATGAATATACTCGATGATACCTTTCCAACAAGCTATCATGCACCCCAAATGGAGATCGTATGCCAAAGTGACGCCCCCAGGAAGTTGATACACCAAACTACCCAAAACGGGGTCCACAAAACTGTTGGATTTTCATCTTTCGGGGTTAGGGTTTTGGATATTATTTATGATAAAAAGGCCTTTGGAGCCTCATTGTAAAATCACCTTCTTGCGAATGCGATTAGGGGACACATCTCTTCTCAGAGATAAGATGCCACCATTCTAGCGAGTCTTTCACTATGTATTTTTACAGTCTTTGTACATTTTTGCTCATTAATAGAAAATTGTGTATTACTGTATCTTTGTGTTTATGGTTGCAACTCTGATACATTTCTGTTATATTATTGGATATCTGAGATATCTCTATACATTGCTTTATTATATCTCTGGGATCATTAGTATCAGAGCAGGTTGCTCTTGATCATTTTTTTCAGTGCATGTCCCCGACGAGGTCCGAGTATAAAAGGTTGGGTCTCGATCTTGTCTCTCTTGAGGACAATCAATCTTTCACACCCAAGAAACCCTCCATGGCGGAAGAAAAGAAAAGTGACATAGCAGACAATTCTATTAAGTTGTTGCTTGAGCAAGCTCTCACGCAACAGAGGGACGAAATGATGGAGAATTTTACCCACATCCTTCAACGCCTGTCGATAAGAACATGCGCATATTCATCAAGTGACCACTTTGGAAGCACCTCGCCTTTCAACATACAAGTTAATTTTGATATTATCATATTTGAAGGAAATATAGATGCGGAAGACCTAGACAACTGGTTAAATCTACTAGAAGATTATTTCTCTATTCACCATTTTTCCAATAGAGAAAATATCACCTTCGCACTCCTTAAAGATCTCCCCCATGTCAAACATTGGTGGGAAACTTACTGGGAGAAAAGTTCCACAGAGGAGTCTAGAATATATGGGGCCAAGCCCACTTGGGATATTTTTGTGGGTGTGGTAAAGGAACAGTATTACCCTATTGGAACTACGAGGACCAGTACATGAGATGGACCACATTAAGGCAAGAGAGGGGCCAATCAGTTTCAGAGTTCACCAATACATTCCATACCTTGTGCACCAATCTAGGTATCAAAGACTTTGAATGAAATTTGGTTCTGAAATACCGTGGGGCTCTATACAGATACATCCAAACTGAAATGGATTTTCTGGACATCTCATCACTCGTGTTTCTTATCGATATGTTGTTAAAATCGAGCATAAATTTAAGCACCAGAACAAATGGGAGTTTGGGTCTGCAAATACGCAATAACCAAAGCATGATAAAGACGGCCCTAACAAACAGTGTCCCGAAAAATAGTCCAAGTCACAGGAAAAGAAGGGTCATGGAAAGATGAAGAAGGACATCGGAAAATGGTGTGATTTCCACAAAATCCCCTGGCACAACATCGATGAATGTTGCTCAAAATAGTCATTGGTGGCTGAGATCAAAGACAAGGAGTCGAACCTTGATTCAAAATCTGATTCAGAAAATATTGATAGAAGACAGATCATCGACGCAGACCCCACTGCTATTGTCACGACCGCAATAATTCAACTAGAAGAACCCACAGATTCTAAAGAGGGGGAGTGCCTTTTTCATTCATAGATGTGGGCGAAGGGGACCCCGATGCATTTTATAATTGATAGTGGAAGCCAAAAGAACCTCATCTCAGCAGACATCGTCAAACAGTTTGGATTGTCGATGACACCACACCCACAACCATACAACATCGGATGGCTTCGCCAAGGACGATATCTTCATGTCATCCAATAGTTTCTATTGTCATACGACATCCAACCCTTCAAGGACAAGGTATTATGTGATGTTTCCCCCATGGATGTTTGTGATGTGCTCTTGGGCCAACCATATATGTGGAAGCGCCATGCTATTTATGAGTCTCAACCTCGTAGTGTCATTGTTACTATGGGGGGTCATCTCTATAGGATACCAGAGGTAATTCCGACTATTGTCCCACCTAAACAATGTTGCAAGGTAGTATCTCATACTACATAATTTAGCTTCTTCACAGTATGTTCAAAGCATGAACAGAAGAACACCACTGCAGCCTCAGTCCAAGCACCTTATATCCAACATAAGAAGGTTGACAATATTGCAACAAAGTGTAAATATTCCTTCTACACACAAGCATCTCATGTAGCCAGATTGGTTAAAAAGGTCCAACCCTTCCAGCCACATGTTCATGACAACCTTCAACAAGCTAAGCAACGCAACTTCTCCAACAAGGAAAGCAACTCATCAAAATGTAGATTCAACAAACAATTTTCCCTCTCCCCCAGGCACTCAACGCAATGGATAGAATTTCTTCCTAAGGAGGGAGGATTGATCCAGGTGGATATCAGTGGCCACCCACCTTTCCCAACTAGCTCAAAACAGTTTTCTGGCAATTTTGGTAATTTACTATTTTTAGTAGTTTTTAACTTCCAGGGCCATTTTGAAGGCCTAAATGAAGGTTTTTCAGGATCAAGATTCTTAATGATATTTGAAGGCTCTGATTGAGCCCCCAAAATGAATCTCCTCGATTATAACTTTCCAACGAGCTATCGTGCGCCCCAAACAGAGATTGTATGCCAAAGTTATGCCCCCAAAAAGTTGATACACCAAACTACCCAAAATGGGGTCCATAAAACTGTTGGATTTTCATCTTCCCAGGTTAGGGTTTTGGATTTTCTTTATGATAAAAAGGATTTTGGAGCCTCATTGTAAAATCACCTTCTTTCGAATGCGAGTAGCGGACACATCTCTTCTCAGAGATAAGCTACCACCATTCTAGCTAGTCTTTCACTCTGTATTTTTACAGTCTTTGTACATTTTCGCTCATTAATAGAAAACTGTATATTATTGTATCTCTGTGTTTATGGTTGCATCTATGATACATTTTTGTTACATTATTAGATATTCGATATATATCTGTACATTGCTTTATTGTATCTCTAGGATTAGTGGTATCAAAGCAGGTTGCTCTTGATCATTTTTTTCAGTGCATGTCCCCGACGAGGTCTGAGTATATAAAGTTGGGTCTCAAGCTTGTCTCTCTTGAGGACTATCGCTCTCGCACACCCAAGAAACACTCCATGGAAGAAGAAAAGAAAAGTGACAGAGCATATGATTCTATTAATCTGTTGTTTGAGTAAGCTCTCACGTGATAGATGGACGAAGTGATGGAGAAGTTTTCCCACGTCCTTCAACGCCTGACGATAACAACAGGCACATCTTCATCAAGCGGCCACTTTGGAAGAACCTCTACTTTCAAGGTACAAGTTAATTTTGATATTCCCGTATTTGAAGGACACGTAGATGCAGAAGCCCTAGACAAATGGTTAAATCTGCTAGAAGGTTATGTCTATGTTCACCATTTTTTCGATAGATAAAATATCACCTTCGCACTCCTTAAATCTCCCCCCCATGTCAAACATTGGTGGAAAACTTACTGAGAGAAAAGTTACACAGAGGAGTCTAGAATATATGGGGCCGAGCCCAATTGGGATTTTTTTGTGGATGCGGTAAATGAACAATATTACCCTGATGGCAACTACGAGGACCAGTACATGAGATGGACCACACTGTGGAAAGAGAGGGTCCAAGGAGTTTCAGAGTTCACCAATACCTTCAATACCTTTCACACCAAGATGGATATTAAATACTCCGAATGAAATTTGGTTCCGAAATACCGTGGAGATCTACACAAATACGTCCAAACCAAAATGGATTTTATGGACATCTCATCACTCGGTGTTGCTTATCGATATGTTGTTAAAATCGAGCAGAAATTTAAGCACCATAACAAATGGGAGTTCGAGTATGAAAATCTGCAACAACCAAAGTATGATAAAGACATCCCTAACAAATAGTCTCCCGAAAAATAGTCCAAGCCACAAGAAAAGAAGGGTCACGGAAAGATGAAGAAGGACACCATAAAATGGTGTGATTTCGACAAAATCCCCCCAGCACAAAACAGATGAATGTTGCTCAAAACTGTCATTGGTGGATGATATCAAAGACAAGGAGTCGAACCCTGATTCCGAATCTGATTCAGAAAATATTGATAGAAGACAGATCATCGACGCAGACCCCACTGATATTGTCGTGACCGCATCAATTCAACTAGAAGAACCCACAAATCATAAAGAGGGGGAGTGCATTTTTCATTCATAGATGTGGGTGAAGGGGACCCAATGCATTTTATTGTTGATAGTGGAAGCCAGAAGAACCTCATCTCAGCAGAGGTCATTAAACAAATGGGTTTGTCGACAACACCACACCCGCAACCATACAACATTGGGTGGATTCACCAGGGATGAGATAGTCATGTCAACCAATAGTGTCAATTGTCATACGACATCCAACCCTTCAAGGACAAGGTATTATTTGATGCTTACCCCCTGGGTGTTTATGATGTTCTCTTGGGCCAACCATATATGTGGAAGCACCATGTTATTTATGAGTCTCAACCCCGTAGTTTCATTGTTACTATGGGGGGTCATCTATACAGGATACCAGAGGTAATTCTGACTATTGTCCCACCTAAACAGTGCCTCAAGGGCATATCTCATACTACAAAATTCAGCTTCTTCACAGTATGTTCAAAGTGTGAACAGAAGAACACCACTGCAGCCTCAGTCCAAGCACCTTATATCCAACATAAGCAGGTCGAAAATATTGCAGCAAAGTGTAAAGATTCCTTTAATACACATGCATCTCATGTAGCCAGACTGGTTAAAAAGTTCCAACCCTTCCAGCCACAAGTTCGTGACAACCTTCAACAAGCTAAGCAATGCAACTTCTCCAACAAGGCAAGCAACTCGTCAACATGAAGATTCAGTGAACGCTTTTCCCTCTCCCCGAGGCACTCAACGCAATGGATACCATTGCTTCCTAAGGAGGTAGGATTGATCTAGGTGGATATCGGTGGCCACCCACCTTTTCCAACTAGCTCAAAAGAGTTTTCTGGCAATTTTGGTAATTTACTATTTTTAGTAGTTTTTAACTTCTAGGGCCATTTTGAGGGCCTAAATGAAGGTTTTTTGGGATCAAAATTCTCAATGATGGCCAAAGGATTTAATTGAGCCCCCAAAATGAATCTCCTCAGTGACACCTTTTCAATGAGCTATTGTGCGCCCAAAATGGAGATCATATGCCAAAGTTATGCCCTTGAGAAGTTGATACACCAAACTACCCAAAACGTGGTCCACAAAATTGTTGGCTTATCCTCTTCCAGAGTTAGGGTTTTTGATTTTTCTTATGATAAGAATGACTTTGGAGCCTCATTGTAAAATCACCTTCTTGTGAATGTGAGTAACAGACACATCTCTTCTCAGAGATAAGATGCCACCATTCTAGCGAGTCTTTCACTCTGTATTTTTACAGACTTTGTACATTTTAGCTCATTAATAGAAAATTGTGTATCACTGTATCTCTGTGTTTATGGTTGCATCTCTGATACATTTCTGTTATATTATTGGATATCTGATATATCTCTATACATTACTTTATTATATCTCCACTCTCATTTCGTGCCAAAAATAACCAGATCAATAATCCTTCTAACGAGACTTCTAGTAAGTATAACAATTATGTTTTCCCTTCCCTCTCTTCTGCTCTTTCACTTAGTGGACCTTACTTCATCGAGTAGTTTGTTGTGTCTTGTCCTTTTCCCCCAGGTGGTTTGGTTCTACCTTTAGCTAGTATTTTGGGTCAGTTTGAGAGATTGCCTGCAATCGAGCTTGGAAAGGACTCGGATAGTTCCTCTTGTTGGGTGTCGAGTGCTCACATTTCTTCTTATTTAGATTCTATGTCAAATTATTTGCGTCAGGATCCTTATTTTCTTAGACCCATGGAGCCCTCTCGGGCACCCTCTAGCCTGGGTGGTTTAGAGATTGATGTTGCTAAATATTCTCTTGGCTTGGTTGGCCTAGTCATAAGTCGACACTGAAGCACATCCAAGGGAAAGCTTCTTGTGAGGTTTCATAGGGAAGTCAATGTATCATTTCAGGAGTTATTAGAGCTGGTAAAACCCCTTCAGGTGCCCCTCCATGAAGCTCTTTTTGGTCAATATTTGACGCCTAAGAGGGAGGGACAAAAAAATTTCCCTTTGACATATTGTTGATATAGATCATTCAAAGATTTTAATGATTCAAGAGTCCATGGGGGGTTGTGAGTCTTTCATTCTTAAGTTGTTTAGACTCTTTCTGGGGCAGGAATTTGTTGGGGTGGACTCTGTTGGTCCCTCAGGTGGAATAATCACAGGTTGGTCCTTGAATTGTAAGTTATTAAAATCTTTTTCTATTTTCTCTGATATTCTAACATAAATCTTTAGCTTGGAGCTAGATTGTAGCTTTTCGGTCCTGTTATCCCCGATATCTAGGGATAACTAGGAGATCATGTCTCGAGGCCCACAGGTCGTAGACATGAAGTACCGAGAGCAGGATTGACCTGAGCATGGCCCTGGAGGGCCCATCCTTCTTCTTCTTCGCCAGACTTGTCCTGTCAGTAGCAGCAACATCCATCACCATCGGCTTGGAGTTGCATTGAAGAAGACTCTTGCTCCATGAGGTAATTGGTCCAAGGTATCATGGTATGTGTCATGTTTGATCATTATAACCTTCTTATATATGCATTAGGTTCCTTTCATTTCTGATAACTTCTTAGATCTTACACTAATCCACTTGACCATTGTTGGGGTGATTAACGGGGTGACTTAGCAAGCTTGTATTCATGGGTTTTGGTTAGCCACCAGGGGGGATTTGTAGAGCCATCGTCCGCTCCCACCATTCTATCATTTTACATCTTATCTCCCATTCACCCATCCCATTCCCCTAGTCCGACCATTAGGATGACCTCTTGAGGGTTACACTTTGTCTTGTGGGAAGAAGGGGCTAAAGGCCCAGGGGGTTAAAAGCAGCTGGTAAAAGATAAAAGCCATAGGAAATGAAACCTAGAGATGCTTCGCCTAGGGATCCCCGAGAAGGAAATAAAAGGCCTCTCAATAAGAAACAAAAGGGACCCTAAGAAAAAATAATAAAACAAGACCCAACCAAGAGGATGGGAGGTCTCATCACGAGCCGCCCCATTATGTTCATAGGTATCTAGCAGTATGACATTGCCATCATCTGGTCACCA
>ML782335.1:865223-948334 GCA_009831015.1 Picea engelmannii | reverse complement strand
GGCTTAGTCATCTAATGATAGACATTGATACATTGGTAAATTCCAGTGGTTTATTTGCAAAACGTTGATCTCTTTGTCTATTATACTAACCCTAAAAGAAAAGCTGACGTCATCTCTAGCATAGTGACGCAGCAACTCATATTGTGTGAACATTAAATGATATTTAATTCATTGAGTTAATTCAAGGATTGATCATTTCATTGGATGCTATATCATTCTGATATTTGTTGACAAGTGACTTTATATTGCCATTATTGCAAACATTGACTTCGTCAATATTTACTAATATATATATGTTCATATACATTTGAAATATAGATAGTCATTGATCTATGAAGTATTAACCACTACTACATGTATTAGTTTTATTGTTGCATTGTCTCGCAAACAGGTGCCTCTTCTGTGGTATTTCTTCATTTTGATTATCTTCTTGGCGATAATCTGTGAAAGGAAAACTTGCCTTAATCCTTGAGCCTTTCAAAACCCCAGATTGCCAGGGATGTCTCCCTTGGGTTTAGCCACCCTAAATAGAAAGAGCCCCCCATCGAGGTGACAATGGGTGGGGAAGCTCCTATTACGCCAGTTTGACCTTTACCTTTTAGCTTTTTGACCTAAACTACAAACTGAGCGATAATAGGTCCTCAATTTATATGGACCTTTTGATGGTAAGGAGATGTTCTGGTCCAAGATTTTTGGGATGTAGTGTTTGAAGGTGGATTCATTTGTCATTGGTGGAGATCCCAATTTTACATTCGGGAGGTCTGAAATTTGGGAACCCAAGGCCCATGAAGATAATTTGTCCTCTTTCTTCGTCGAAAGTTTTGAACACAAGGGTTGTTTTGATGTGGAACCAACAAAGTTTAGGCCCACTTGGAGTAACAATAGATGTGGGGAGGATGCCATTGCAAATTCCCTATATATCTTTTTGATTCACCATAATATTATTGACACAATGGGTATGTATAGATCGTGGGTTGGCCAAACTCATGCTTCTGATCATTTTCCCATTTTCTTAGAGTGGGTCTCCCTGATGAGAGGTTGGGTTCACCATTCAAGTTCATTTCTTCTTGGCTAATCCTAGAGGAGTTCCAATCCATATTCAAGAGCAATTCACAGCAGTTTAAGAGGGGTGTCAATTTTTCTCTTAGCATGCACGTTGTATCTAATTTAAAGAGACTAAAGGGACTAGTCTCAGCATGGGATAGGGAGAGAAGGACTTTTGTGAATCATTCTCTTCGGAGTATTGAGGAGAAGATGGAAAGCATTTATGGTTATGTTCAATCTGGACATGGGGTACCAGAGGTTATGGAAGAATGTGAAATTATTGCATCTCGTTGTCATTCCTTAATTTTGGAACAGGAGCAGATGTGGAATCTAAAAATCTATGCCCTACAAGTAGAGGCAGTTGACCGAAATACAAAGTTCTTTTAGAATTTTTCCAACCATAGGAGAAACAAAAATACTATCTGTGAGCTTGAGGATTTGCAATGCAATTATGTTTATGGTTTTCAGAACTTGGTGGCTCTAGGGGTTGATCATTTTAATGGACTATTTAAGGAGTTAGACCAAATCAAGATGGACTCCATTCTAAAACAACTTGCTTTCTTTCTGTAGCTTATATCATACGGTACCAACAAAGAATTATATAGATAGGTTTCTTTAAAATAATTGCGGGGGCTTTTATCCACTTTTAGAAAAGAAAAAAGTCTTGGGCTGGATGGTTTCACTATAAAGTTCTTTGAGATTTTATTTAACCTTCTAGGTGATTATCTGCTTCAAGTGGTTGCAGAGGTGTGTACTTTGAGTAAGCTTCTTCCTTGTACCAATGAGACCTTTATTGTTGTCATTCCAAATTTGTATCTCCCTACTTCTTTTAATGATTTTCAACCTATTTTACTTTGCAACTGTCTCTACAATATTATTGCAAAAATTATTACAACTCACCTTAATTTCATTCTTGCCTCTTCAATCTCAGTAGAAAATTTTGGATTTTTGAAAATTCGGTTAAAACATGAAGCCATAGGCTCAATGCAAGAAGGGATTCATTCTATCAAAGTCCATAACCGTGAGTGATATGTGGTCAAGATTAATCTCTCCAAAGCATTCTATAGGGTTTCCTAGATTTACCTCTGTCTTCTCCTTTTACATGTGGGTTTTGATTTATCCATAGTTAATTGGATTATGACCTATGTCACTAATGTTTCTTTTGTTGTTGTAATCAATGGGGAAGGCTCTTCTTTCCTTCATCTGGACCGTGGACTTCACCATGGTTGTACTTTATCACCCTATTTGTTTTTATTGGTGGTGGACGGCTTTAGTTGTTCTTTGGATGAAGCAAAAAGAGTTAAATGTTTTCTCGAGGTTTGATTTGGGTGATCGATAAACCTTACTTACTTATTGTTTGTAGATGATATTTTGATTGTTTCCTCTTGTGAAAAGCATAATGTTTTAGTCTTGAAGGAAGCTCTGGCTCTTTTTAGTGAAGCCACGAGTATGATAATTAATGAGGAGAAATCTACCATCTACCTGGTGGATGTTCAAGGTCCTCACCATGTCTTATTTGACTCTCTGCTTAACCTCTTTGTTCATGGGATGGGGGACAATTTCAAGTATCTTGGTTTTAATATGAAGCCAGATAAATATGGGTTGGATGATCGAAGATGGTTGGTCACCCGAGTTGAGTGAAGAATCCATTTATGGTGTAATAGATGTATCTCTTGGGGAGGCAAACTTGTGTTAATAAAATAAATGATTGAAGCAATCTTAGTATATTGGCACGTGTTGGCTAGTATCCCGAAAGGGATTTTGGCTCATTCCATAAAACATGTTTTAATTTCTTGTGGAAAGGTAGCTTTGAGTATCTTCGGTCTCATATATTGAATTGGAAACATCTTTCTACTTCGAAAAATGCAGGTGGTTGGGGCCTTAAAGACTTGGTGTCTTTTGGGCATGTGTTGGTCGCGAAATCTATATGGGTGTTTCCATGTATTGATAGTTTGTGGAGGAGCATCTTGATATCCAAATATATCGAGCTTGGATCAATTTTAGATTGGATCCAACAACAAAGGGAACCTGTCACAAATGTCTACAGTCAATGGAGGGCACTCATAAATTATTTTCCTTTGATCAATCAATTGTTGTCCTGGAAAGTAGGCTTGGGAAGGTAGGTTCGGATTGGAGTTGACTCTATAGTTGGTTGTGGGGATTGGTATTTTCTTCTAGGGCTGTTAGTGGATCACTTGCAAGAGTTGGGGATATGTACTCTCAATTGTAATTGAAATCCTATCCTCTCTTCCATTTGGAAGCAATATTGGCTTTCAACAGTGGATATTGGTTTAGCAAATAATTGGTTAGAGAACTGGACACAATATACAAATTTTCTCAGACTAGCTCATGTGCATTTATCGGAGGTAGAGGATGAGTTAGTTTGGAATTTCCCAAAAGGAGGAGGTAGATATTCAATAGAATTGGGATATCAATATTTTTTGCATGGTGATGGCGATGAAATCTATTGGTGGTTTAAACCTATATGGCTTTTGAAAGGG
Source organism: Picea engelmannii (assembly GCA_009831015.1). Classification (NCBI taxonomy): domain Eukaryota; kingdom Viridiplantae; phylum Streptophyta; class Pinopsida; order Pinales; family Pinaceae; genus Picea; species Picea engelmannii. The sequence goes on along the minus strand of ML782335.1, from coordinate 944,789 downwards.
CCTTTAAAGGCAAAGTTACTTTTTTGTCTTGTTCTTCGTATTCGAGTATTAATGTGGTATAGAATCCAATGTAGGGGGACATAGGGTCTAGGATACTATTATCTCTGTAAGAAATCAAATGAAACTATCTATCACTTGTTCCTCGAGTGTGGTTTCTCAAGAGGGACACTGAATTCCATTTCAATTTAAGTCACCTTTGATCTCGAGACATGTTGATAGACAATTTTCTATCCTTTTTTCAGGATAATCATTGGAAGTCCTTTCGGGTGCTCCCATTATAAGTTGCATGGGGCATATGGTTGCACACAATACTAGTTTATTTAATGGCATTGAATGTCCATATTTCAAAAGCTCTCAGCAGGTTCTGGTTCTATTACCTCAATATATTATCTCCAGTTCAGTTAAAGAGCCTAGAATTATGAGGCCCGTCGAAATCAATCCAAATGTTCCCTAGGGGTATTTTGATGGCGCATGTCAAGGACCATAAAAAGTTTGTGGTGTTGGATTTAAGCTTCATCTTTCAAACACTAACTTCATATCTAGTAAAGTAAATTTGGGTAGAGGAACTAACAATAAAGTTGAATTATTGGTGATGTTTCATTTGTTCAAATGCACATCGGATCAGAATATTCTTGAGTTCCAGGTGTTCACCGATTCCAAATTTTCCATTATTGTCTTTCTGGGAAATATTATATTGGAAACACTGATCTTTAGGTTTTGGGTCATAGGTTAAATATAATTTCTACAACCTTTTCTTCCATAAATTTTCAACATATTTTACATGTATTGAATACAGTAGCAGACAAACTATAAAAATAAGCTCTGAATTTTCCAATGTTTCACTTGACATGGGTGGAACTCCTATATGTCGAGTTTATCTCCATTTGGGAAGATGTATTTCTTTGAACAACTGGATATTCATGTTATTTTTCCTGATATATTTTTAAACTTAAGGATAGATGTGGTTATGTGATTAGTCACAATTTATGTTTGAAACTGTTTTGATATTCCAAATAGCAAATATTTTTTCTTTGTGCCATGGGCACCACATTAATACAACATAAAATATCATTAACCAATGTACCTCAAATTAATAAAATGCAATATAAAATATTAATAGAAACACAAGGTTATTATTACTCTCTTTTAGAATAAAAAGGCACACATGGTAAAAGTTATTGATTTGAAACCGAAACTTGTAAAGGTTGGGTACCAAGGATATAGATTGTCCAAGATTTCCAAGGTTGGGCCGCTTGTCCACACTACTATATAAAGGGGGGTTTTAAGATGAAATTTAAGACAATAAATGATCAAATTGTCTCAAGTTGAGGCAAATAAAGTTTGTGTAATGCCTCAAATATTGTCTCTAATTGGGTGTCTTGATAGAGACAATATAGATTGCAAATGCTTTTGTATTTATAGAAATAATTCAACTCATACKTYGTTCTTCYCTTGCAATTTAATTCATGTTACGTTTCATATTCTTCAATTCCTTGTCAAATGTGAGGTGTTCTTCTCTCTAGTTTCCCACATGGTGGGAGTTACGTTACGTTACATGCTCTTATTCGCTACTCGCTCTTTCCTTGGTTGGCACGCGTGATGTTTATTTATTTGGCCGCTCAACGTCGCCCCATTTTTAATAAAAGCTCGGAATGAGGACGTTAGACCATTGGGACCCTAGGGGTTCTTCCTCTCTCGGACTCTAGGGAAGGGGACATTCCACGGCATTGAGAATGGTGAAAAGAAAAAGATTAGGAGTGTCATTTAAGAAGAAATGATAATGATTGTTGCATACGGGAGTGAAATGATAATGATTGTTGCATACGAGAATGAGATAATTGATTTTGGCGTTTTTTATCTGTTTTACAAAATGTTTTTTTTCATTGGAATTCGACGACATAAATCTGTATAAAATTACTAATTTTTGTTATTTAAAATCCATTTTTGAATGCAAAAATGGATTCAACACGCTAAAAAATCCCTGGAGCACTCAGATTATACATAAATAATCACTCAAATATGTAGATCTAACAATTTCTTGTCGGATTTTGAGCAAATGTCCCCGAAAAATATCGTCGAAAAATAATCATTTCGTAGAATGTTTAGACTACGAAATTGAGTTTTATATCAATTGTGCTTATATTTATAATCTTTATATTTTATTTTGGTTTAAAAAAATATAATACTTATAACAATTAATAATATAAATAAATAAAAATTTGAGATTTGAAATATATATTTAATATAAAAATTACCATATAAAAACATAAAAATAAAATATTAGATTTACATATAACTAAAAAATATTTATATATTAGTTTCGGAAAAAATTTGATACTTATAATACCTAATATTATATATATATATATATATATATATATATATATAAACAAAGTTGAAGTTCAGGGGAGATGGGGTGTGGGGATTAATCGGTAAAAACCTTTCTTTAGACGAGCTCTAGGGTGGTTGGTATGATTTGGGTTCTACGCCTCCACGAAAGTGTAAAAGAGTGGTGAGATCTCAAGGGGGTGGTGTAGCATTACTAGTGGGTAAGGATATCAAAGTTAACCAAATACTTGATCTTGAGGGTCGTGCTTTGGTTGGCAAGTTTTGTGGCCAACATTTTTCGGTAAGTTCTGTTTTTGAGTGGATGGATTTGTCTTGGAGGCCTCGGCTAGGGTATGTTCCAGTTTTTCATTTGGTATCCAGTGGATAGTTGGGTTTTGTTTTCAATAGCAAATAGGATGTCTTGATGACTTTAGTTGAAAGGTGGTATTTTGATCGGCATCTATTATGCGCAAAATTATGGCACCCTCTTTTTTATGCCAAGGAAGAGGTATTGTCTAACTTAGCAACATGTGTAAAGTTTCCTTACTTGCCATTGGAATTCTAGATGGACGAGGGTTTGCGGGTTACAGGGGAGGCATTGGGTACTTTTATTACATCTAATAAAAGTTGCAAATCTAGTCTTCATCATTATGTGGCACAAGTATTGGTGGTTTTAGATCTAAGGTAGGGGTTATATGAATCTAGATATGGTGTGGGGTGATAGGACTTTCACCCAGGATTTGCACTATTTAAATCTTCCCTTTTGTTGTTCTCGTTGTGGCAAAGTTGGCCATGTAATGGTGAACTATATACTTGAATTTTGGAAAAAGAAATCATGGTGACTATGTCTTGGATGTGAAGGTTCATGTGGGTAGTGTGGAGGCTTGTTAGGAAGCATTTCCTCTAGCTCATGTCAACATGCATTGTAATAATGAAGATAAGAGGTCACAACCTATGGGACAAGGTTTAGATCAAAATGTGGAGGTTTCTAATTTTAAAGTTGGAAAGGTTCTAGTCTCAATTGATGTGGTGAATTTGTCAAAGGATGAGGATAGAAAGAAGCCAATTTTTGTTGGAGATGACCTTGAAACGTCGACATCTAAGTGGCGGAAGATTGAATCCATTTGGGAAAAAATACTCCTTCTAACGGGACGTCTAGTAAGTATAATAGTTATGTTTTCCCTCCCCTCTCTTCTACTCTTTCACCTAGTGGGTCTTCCATCATTGAGTAGTTTGTTGTGTCTTGTCCTTTTCCCCCTGGTGGTTTGGTTCTTCCTTTAGCCAGTATTTTGGGTCAGTTTGAAAAATTACCTGCAATCGAGCTTGGAAAGGACTCAGACAGTTCCTCATGTTGGGTGTTCTAGTCAAGAGGCCATAGCAAGGTGATTGGACAAATGTCTTGTCTCCTAAGGTTTATTGACTGTGATTGGATTATTCAGATCCTGGGTTGAGTACCCTTTTATTTCATATCATGCCCCTGTACTACTCCAGCTAGAGATTCCACCTATATACAAGACATATCCATTTAAATTAAATGCCCATTGGTTGCATGATGATGATTATGTGGCATTGGTGCATAATATTTGGAAGGATCCATGTTTCTTTTCTGAAGGTGATAGGCCGAGCAGATTAGGGTAGAAATTAAAGGTATTAAAGACACAAACAAAGCTATGGTATAAATAAGTTTGTGCTAGGAACAAGGCTCAACTGGAGACAATAGAAGAATATATAAAGGAGACAATTATGAGTTTGGTCGAGGATACAAAAAATCGGGGAGCGGAAATTCTTCTACAACCACTGGAATGTAAAAGAAACACTCTATTATGTGGTGTAAAAGAGCAGTGGAGACTTCACAATAGGGTGATTTGGATAAAAAGTGGGGACAATAATACTAAGTATTTTCATAATGTTGCAAGCCACAATAGAAATCGAAAACATGTTTGGGAGATCAATGATGAAAATGGTTTCACCCTTACAGACCAGGGAGCGATAAAGGAGGAGGCGATATCCTATTTCAAAAAGTTTTATAAGGCTCCATCTATTGTTAATACCATTGATCAAGTCAAGGTAACTAGTCTCTTTCCCATGATGGTTAATGATGATGAGTCTGGTCCACTGTACAGTCCTATTACTATGGAGGAACTAAAGACTGTTTTTTCAAAAAAGATAAAAGCTCTGGGCCGGACGGTTGGACGGTTGAATTCTTCATCTTCTTTTTTGACATAGTTGGGGAAGATCTCCTTGAGATGGTTGAGGATTCGAGACGGAAAGGTTCCATTGTAGGGAGTCTAAAATCAACCTTTATGACTCTTATACCAAAGGAAAATAAACAAATTACCTTTGATGATTTCCGCCTAATTTCCTTGTGTAACCTTTGTTATAAAGTGATATTTCTAATCGGATAAAGCTGATCCTTTCAAGGTCACTCTCGGCTGAACAGTTGGGGTTCCTACAGGGATGGCAGATACAAGATGTTATCGACATTGCACATGAGAGTCTACATAGCATAAAGAAAAAAAAATTAAAGTCACTAGTATTGAAATTGGACCCAAAGAAGGCTTATGACTGCATTGATTGGGATCACTTAAGACTGGCATTATTAAAAGTGGGTTTTGGAATCCAGATGATAAACTGGATCATGAGTTGTGTTACTTCTCCTTCATTTGTTGTATTACTCAATGGTGAGGCGACACAATTCTTCAGAAGTGGAAGAGGTTTGCACCAAGGTTGCCCATTATCACCATTACTTTTTATTCTGGTTATGGAAGGGCTCAGTCTATTAATGAAAAGTAGCACTGGTGAAGATAATCTATCATGTATAAAGGTGTCCATAATGATCAAAATATTGCACTTACTGTTTGTGGACAATGTCTTTATTATGACTAAGGCTACATTAAAAGAATGGATGGAGATCGACAACATTCTTCAGTTATTCTGTAAAGCATCAGGATTATTGATAAACCAATAAAAAACTATTGTGCATTACGAAGGACTATCTGATGCTGAACTGGTTCCTTTTAAGGAGTTTCTTCCATATTCCTTCATCGAGCTCTCAGTCGGTTTCAAATATCTGGGGTATTTCCTAAATACTGGTGCATATAAGACTGAAGATTGGAATTGGTTAGTGACAAAATTGGAAAAGAAAATCGGTTTGTGGTGCAACAGGTGGTTATCATTAGGTGCCAGTAGATTTGTCTTAGCAAAAGCTATGTTGGAGAGCCATCTTGCATATTGGATGTCCTTGGAGACCATCCCGCGCTCTATATTGAATAAGATATGAAAATTGATGTTCAATTCCTTTGGAGCGGTCATAAGACTACACAATAGTTTCACTTATGCAGATGGGACACTCTTTCTAGACCAAAGAAATGTGGTAGTTGGGGTCTTTGGAACCTCCCTCTTTTTAATACGACATTATCAATAAATACTCTTTGGAGAGTATTGACTAAGGACGATATTTGGCATAAGGTTTTAATGGATAAATATTTACACAACACCACTGTGGTCAATTGGTTCAGACATGCCTCCCACAAGAAGCTATCAGCGTCCAGGATTTGGAATAGTCTTACAAGATCAGTACATGTGATTACCCATTGGCAAAGCTGGTGTCCAGGGTCGGGACATCTTATTTCTATTGGCAAAGATCAGATCTTAGGCATGGGTGACAGATCCATCCTATTAGACGTGTTGATTTCACATTTTAAACATAAGAGGATTATTGTACTGGCATAAGCGACAATATCCCAAAATCCTGTTTCATTATCAAAGTATTGGTTAAGAAGTGAGGAGATGGGCTTAGCGGGATTGTTAGCAACTGAATGGGACCTATATCGTAGAGTGCTATTAGGCATTGGTATTACACTCCATGATTCAAACAACACACTTTTATGGACCGGGTGGGGGGACTCGTCCGGGAACATTACTGTTAAAAATATATACTCTTCTCTTATTTCTATTATGGATTATCCAATCTGGCGTGGTTGGAAGGTAAATATTTGGAAATGGGACATTCAATTAAAGATAAAATTGTTTATTTGGATGGCAGTGGAAAAAAAGATTCTGACATGGGATGCTCTACAAAAAAAGGGATGGGAAGGACCTAGGGTTTGCTATCTATGCAATCACGATTCTGAAGATATTAACCATTCATTCATTCACTATTCCTTCATAAAGGCAATTTGGGCCAGATTAACTCTTCTTCTTTAGATAAAAAGAACATGGTAAGGAGCCACACTAAATGATTGTTTTGCTACTTGGACCAAGGATAAATCAGTATCTAAAAGCCTGGTTTCTCTTACCTGTTGGTACATCTGGCTTGAGAGAAACAAAGTCATATTTTATGAGAGATCACCTTCAGTTTCTGTAGTGGTATATAAGATACTTGGATCTCACAATTGGCTACCCCAATCACATATACTAGTCTCCCTAAGAGTTTGCTCGATCACACTGAAAGAAGGATTTACTATTGCTTGTTTTGATGGTGCAGTTATATCAGGTGGCATGCGATGTGGAGTTGGTGGCATCATCAAATTTCCAGATTCGACTGTTTATAGATGGTACATCAACTGTGGGGAAGGCACCAACACAAAAGCAGAGCTTATGGGAGTTTGCGCTACTCTTACACTTGCCAATATGTTGTCTATCCAAAATATAGAGGTTTTGGGGGACTCCAAGGTAGTTATTGATTAGATAAATCATAAGAGTAACCTACAGGCGGTTGACATTGAAGGATGGAAGCATAGAACAATGGATCTGACCACTATATTTCAAGGTATTAGCTTTCATCATATTTACAGGGAATTCAACAAGGAGGCATAATTTTTATCTAAACAAGCTCTCTTGGAACCGGAAGGCAGATTAACCTTTTTCCAATGGGTAGGTGGGGCTAGAGGCCCACTTACCCACATAAATCTCTTTGAAATTTCTCCAAGTTGAAGTGAAACAAGATTATCAGTCCGCTGGTAGAGGGAACTTTCAAGTTTGTTTTGTAATTATGAAGTGATAAACATTATCTTGTTGGTTTATGTCTTTAGGCCCTGTGTGGTTTGCAAGAAACTTTTTATGGATAGTTGTGTGATCCTTTAGTATCGAGCTGGAACTGAATGATCCATTTTGTTTAAGGATCCTTGAAGATGTAAAAAAATTTATACTACAATATAATTTTGAGCGAATTTTCTATTGGAAAAAAGGTGTAAGTTTGAATCTCTCTTACACTCAACACAATTTTAGTTTTCGAGTGAGGTGCAATTTCAGTGAGGGCCTAACTTGGAGTTATGGGGGCACTTTGAGGTAGTAGTCGAACGTGTGGTTGCACCCAGAAATTTTATATTAAATAATATAGTGACCCGTGCACACATAAGTGGATCAAAGCCCACCCCCATGCCCTCCAAATTTAAAGTCAATTCCCGCTAGCTCAATCGGTTAAGGTGTGAGTTTCATTTGTTAGGCGACTCGAGTTCAATACCCTTACAATGAGTTTAGTCCGGAGAAGACACTAAAAAATCCAGCCATATTAAAGGTTGGTGCAACCCAGGCTGGGTGCGATCCCCGAGCGATTTTGATGACTTAAATACCCCTGGATTGTAGTTTCTTAGCCAATGGTTTAAAATGTTGACCCCGCAAATTACAAACACATTTCTAACAAACAAAAAAACACAATTCTAGTTTTCATAATGGAAATGCAAGAATACTTAGGATTTTAGTGTTTATTTATGTTTATTAAGTGTACTTTTTAATCTGTCTTTAAATTAGCTTTCTGCAATACGAAAGCCTAGGTGTTTTTCCCACGGATATAATCGAAAAAAACTTGTGTTTTAATGCTTTTAAGCCGTAAAAGTTGTTGATTAATTTATAAGAATTATGTCTGATTTATATTATTAATAATAATAATCTATTTTTAAGGTCACGGCCAAGCCAACACACCAAATTGGTGTATGAGATCCCCTTGTTTGTGGGACAAGGGACCCCCCTCCGCCCAACGATTTGACTGGTAAAGTCTACGAAGGTATACATACCCTACCCCCCTCTGGATTTGACCTTGTGACCTCTTAAGAGGAAACACATATTCTTAACCATTAGACCCACTCAGGCTGTATCAAAGTTAAAAAACTCACAAAGCCTTTAAAACAATAATTTAATAAAGAGAACGAAGTACTTTTTGAATTGATAGTAATGGAGGTGTTTTTGAATTGAGATGTTTTATATCGTTACACTTAGTTGGATGTATAAATTGTTTAGGTAAATGTGTTTATTAAAATAATAAGATATATAATTATAAAATAATATAATATAATAAAAAAATTTAATATTTGTGTTTATATAAATTTATACTCTAGCTATTAAATTTAGTCGAATCATTTTGAATTCAATAATTTAGAATCAAATATTTGCTCGATCTTTTGTACAATTACGGGGCGCTATTTACGTAGGTTGATACGTTACGCTTTGTATAATCCATGAAAAAACATGCATCTCTATTAACATTTATTTTCTAGCCTTTTTCTTGCCACGTGGCATGGCCTCGGTTTTCTTCAAGGTAGGGTGTTTCCACGTGTCTTTGCTGACGCCATGCATGCTTTACACACGGCCTACCAATTTTCTTCAGCCTCACAGGTTCCTTTGTTCTAGAACTCCATAGCCTAGGAAACACAAAATGAAGGAGAATAGAAGAATTGAACCTGAAACCTCATAAGAATGATTTATATGAATGATTTACATCGTTTGGGAAAAAACATATCTCAGATGCAACGGTTTCAATGGTTTTATTTGTAAGGTTTATTGGAAACATAACGATTTGTATGGACAATGTATCGTGTGTTGTAAGACAAAAGGGGTTTTGCATTTCCCACCGTTAATTAGATGTGGAATGTTCATGATGCCCCTTACACAACACATGGATAAGTTAGGAGGATTTGAACTCGAAACATCATAGAATTTCATATCACTTCATATTCACGGTATTTGTCATTGTGCTTATATTTATAATTTTTATATTTTATTCTATCGATTGTGCTTATATTTATAATCTTTATAGTTTATTTTGGTTTAAAAAAATATAATACTTATAATAATTAATGGGCCTAATGGTTAAGAACATGTGTTTCCTCTTAAGAGGTCACAAGTTCAAATCCAGAGGGGGTAGGGTATGTATACCTCTGTAGACTTTACCAGTCAAATCGTTGGGCAGAAGGGGGTCCCTTGTCCGACAAACAAGGGAGTCTCATACACCAATTTAGTGTGGCTTGGCCGTAACCTTAAAAATAGATTATTATTATTATAATAATATAAATAAATAAATAATTGAGATTTGAAATTTATATTTAATAAAAAAATCACCATATAAAAACATAAAAATAAAATATTAGATTTACATATAACTAAAAAATATTTATATATTGGTTTGGGATACTTATAATCCCTAATATTATACATTCTTTAAATAAATATAAAAATTATATATATATATATATATATATATATATATATATATATATATATATATATATATATATATATATATATATATATATATATATATATATATATATATATATATGAACAAAGTCGAAGTCTAGGGGAGATGGGGTGTGGGGATTCATCCGTAAAAACCTTTCTTTCGATGAGCTCTAGGGTAGTTGGTATGATTTGGGTTCTATGCCTCCACGAAAGTTTAAAAGAGTGTGAGATCTCGTGGGGATGGTGTAGCATTATTGGTGGGTAAGGATATCAAAGTTAACCAAATACCTGATCTTGAGGGTCGTGCTTTTGTTGGCAAGTTTTGTGGTTGACGTTTTTCGGTAAGTTCTATTTCTGAGTGGATGGATTTGTGCTGGAGGCCTCAGCTAGGGTATGTTCCAGTTTTTCATTTGGTATCCAATGGATGGTTGGGTTTTGTTTTCAAGAGGATGTCTTAATGATTTTCGTTGAAAGATGGTATTTTGATCGACATCTATTGTGCGCAAAATTGTGGCACCCTCTTTTTGATGCCAAGGAAGAGGTATTGTCTAACTTAGCAACATGGGTAAAGTTGCCTAGCTTTCCATTGGAATTCTAGATGGACAAGGGTTTGCGCGTTATTGGGGAGGCATTGGGTGCTTTTATTACATCTAATAAAAGTTATAAATCTAGTCTTCATCGTTCTGTGGCACAAGTATTGGTGGATTTAGATCCCAGGCATGGGTTATATGAATCTCTAGATATTGTGTGGGGTGATGGGACTTTCACCCAGGATTTGGACTATTTAAATGTTCCCTTTTGTTGTTCTCATTGTCGCAAAGTTGGCCATGTAATTGCGAACCATGCACTTGAATTTTGGAAAAAAAATTCATAGTGACTATGTATTGGATGCAAAGGTTCATGCGGGTAGTGTGGAGGCTTGGCGGGAAGCGTTTCCTCTAGCTCATGTCAAATTGCATTATAATAATGAATATAAGAGGTCACAGCCCGTGGGACAAGGTTTAGATCAGAACGTGGAGGTTTCTAATTTTCAAGTTGGAAAGGTTCCAGTCTCAATTGATGTGGTGAAGTTGTCAATGGCTGAGGATAGTGAGAAGCCAGTTTTTGTTGGAGATGACCTTGAAATGTCGACATCTAAGTGGCGGAATATTGAATCCATTTGGGAAAAAAATACTCCTTCTAATGAGACTTCTAGTAAGTATAACAATTACGTTTTCCCTCCCCTCTCTTCTACTCTTTCACTTAGTGGGCCTTCCTTCATAGAGTAGTTTGTTGTGTCTTGTCCTTTTCCCCCTGGTGGTTTGGTTTTTCCTTTAGCTAGTATTTTGGGTCAATTTGACAGATTACCTGCAATCAAGCTTGGAAAGGACTTAGATAGTTCCTCCTGTTGGGTGCCGAGTGCTCACATTTATTCTTCTTTAGGTTCTATGTCAAATTATTTGGGTCAGGATCCTTATTTGCTTAGACCCAGGGAGCCCTCTCGGGAACCCTCTGGCCTGGGTGGTTTAGAGATTGATATTTCTAAAGGTTCTCTTGGTTTGGTCGACCCAATCGTAAGTGGACATTGAAGCACGTCCAAGGGCAAGCTTCTTGTGAGGTTTTAGAGGGAAGGCAATGTATCATTTCAGAAGTTATTAGAGCTGGTAAAACCCCTTTAGGTGGCCCTCCATGAAGTTTTGTTTGGTCAATATTTGAGGCTTGAGAGGGAGGGCCAAAAAACTTTCCCTTTGACGTATTGTTGATATATATCATTCAAATATTTTAATGATTCAAGAGTCCATGGGGGGTTGTGATTCTTTCATTCCTAAGTTGTTCAATTTCTCTCTGGGGTGGGAATTTGTTGGGGTGGACTCCATTGGTCACTCGGGTGGAATAATCATAGGTTGGTCCTTGAATTGCAAGTTATTAAAATCTTTTTCTATTTTCTCTGGTATTTTGACATAAATCTTTAGCTTGGAGCTAGATTGTAGCTTTTTGGTCCTCAATTTATATGGTCCTTTTGATGGTAAGGAGATGTTCTAGTCCAAGATTTTTGGGATGTAGTGTTTGAAGGTGGATTCATTTGTCATTGGTGGAGATCTCAATTTTATAGTCGGGAGGTCTAAAATTTGGGGACCCAAGGCCCATGAAGATAATTTGTCCTCTTTCTTCGTCAAAAGTTTTGAACACAAGGGTTGGGTTGATGTGGAACCAACAAAGTTTAGGCCCACTTGGAGTAACAATAGATGTGGGGAGGATGTCATTGCAAAGTTCCTATATCTCTTTTTGATTCACCATAATATTATTGAGAAAATGGGTATGTATAGATCGTGGGTTGGCCAAACTCATGCTTCTGATCATTTTCCTATTTTCTTAGAGTGGGTCTCCTTGATGAGAGGTTGGGTTCACCATTCAAGTTCATTTATTCTTGGCTAATCCTAGAGGAGTTCCAATCCATATTCAAGACAAATAGGCACCAGTTTAAGAGGGGTGTCAATTTTTCTCTTAGCATGCACTTTGTATCCAATTTAAAGAGACTAAAGGGACTTGTCTCAGCATGGGATATGGAGAGAAGGAGTTTTGTGAATCATGCTCTTCGGACTATTGAGGACAAGATGGAAATCATTTATGGTTATGTTCAATATGGGCATGGGGTACGAGAGTTTATGGAAGAATGTGAGATTATTGAATCCCATTATCATTCCTTACTTTTGAAACATGAACAGATGTGGAATATCAAAATATGTGTCCTACGAGTAGAGGCGGTTGATCGGAATACAAATTTCTTTTAGAATTTTTCCAACCATAGGAGAAACACAAATACTATATGGGAGCTTGAGGATTTGCAATGCAATTCTGTTTGTGGTTTTCAGAACTTGGCGGTTCTAGGGGTTGATCATTTTAATGGACTATTTAAGGAGTTAGACCAGATCAAGATGGACTCCATTCTAAAAAACCTCGCTTTCTTTCCGTAGCTTATATCAGAAGAGACCAACAAAGAATTATATAGAGAGTTTTCTTTAAAAGAATTGCAGGGGGTTTTATCCACTTTTAGGAAAGAAAAAAGTCTTGGGCCGGATGGTTGCACTATAGAGTTCTTTGAGATTTTCTTTAACCTTCTAGGTGATTATCTGCTTCAAGTGGTTGAAGAGGTGTGTACTTCGAGTAAGCTCCTTCCTTGTATCAATGAGACTTTTATTGTTTCATTCCAAATTTGGATCACCCTACTTATTTTAATGATTTTCAACCTATTGCACTTTGCAACTGTCTCTATAATATTATTGCAAAAATTATTACAACTCGCCTTAATTCCATTCTTGCCTCTTCAATCTCAGTAGAAAAAATTGGATTTTTGAAAGGTCGGTTAAAACATGAATCCATGGGCTCAATGCAAGAAGGGATTCATTCTATCAAAGTCCATAATCACCAATGCTATGTGGTCAAGATTAATCTCTCCAAAGCATACTATAGGGTTTCCTAGCTTTACCTTTGTCTTCTCCTTTTGCATGTGGGTTTTGATTTATCCATAATTAATTGGATTATGACCTATGTAACTACTATTTCTTGTGTTGTTGCAATCAATGGGGCAGGCTCTCCTTTCCTTCATCTGGATCGTGGAATTCACCATGGTTGTCCTTTATCACCCTATTTGTTTTTATTGGTGGTGGATGGCTTTAGTTGTGCTTTGGAGGAAGCAAAAAGAGTTAAGGGTTTTCTCAAGGTTTGATTTGGGTGATCGATAAACCTTACTTACTTATTGTTCGTAGATGATATTTTGTTTGTTTTCTCTTGTGTAGAACATAATGTTTTCATCTTGAAGGAATCTCTAACTCTTTTTAGTGAAGCCACGAGTATGATTATTAATGAGGAGAAATATACCATCTACCTAGTGGATGTTCAAGGTCCTCACCATCTCTTATTTGACTCTCTTCTTAACTTCTTTGTTCATGCGATGGGGGAAAATTTCAAGTATCTTGGTTTTAATATGAAGCCAAACAAATATTGGTTGGATGATTGAAGATGGTTGGTCACCCGGGTTGAGTGAAGAATCCATTTATGGTGTAATATATGTATCTCTTGGGGAGGAAGACTTGTGTTAATAAAATAAATGATTGAAGCAATCTTAGTATATTGGCACTTGTTGGCTAGTATCCCGAAAGGGATTTTGGCTCAAATCCATAAAATGTGTTTTAATTTCTTGTGGAAAGGTATCTTTGATTATCTTGGGTCTCATATGGTGAATTGGAAACATATTTCTACTTCGAAAAATGCAGGTGGTTGGGGCCTTAAAGACTTGGTGTCTTTTGGACATGTGTTGGTGGAAACATCTCTATTGGTGTTTCTATCTATTGATAGTTTGTGGAGGAGCATCTTGATATCCAAATATATTGAGCTTGGATAAATTTTATATTGGATCCAACAACAAAGGGAACCTGTCATAAATGTCTACAGTCAATGGAGGGCACTCATAAATTATTTTCCTTTGATCAATCAATTCTTGTCTTGGACAGGAGGCTTGGGCACGTAGGTTCGGATTGGAGTTGACTTTATAGTTGGTTGTGGGGATTCGTATTTCCTTCTAGGGTCGTTAGTGGATCACTTGTAAGAGTTGGGGATATGTACTCTCAATTTTATTGGAAATCCTATCCTCTCTTCCATCTGGAAGCAATATTGGCTTTCAACAGTGAAGATTGGTTTAGAAAATAATTGGTTAGAGGATTGGACACAATATACAAATTTTCTCAGACTAGCTCATGTGCATTTATCAGAGGTAGAGGACGAGTTAGTTTGGAATTTCTTGAATGCAGGAGGTAGATATTCAATAGGATTGGGCTATCAATATTTGTTGCATGGTGATGGCGATGAAATCTATTGGTGGTTTAAACCTATGTGGCTTTTGAAAGGGCCTTTAAAGGCAAAGTTACTTATTTGGCTTGTTCTTTGTATTCGAGTATTCTATCCAATGTCCCCCCACATTTGATAGAATCCAATGTAGGGGGACATAGGGTCTTTGATATTATTATCTCTATAAGAAATCAAATGAAACTATCTATCACGTGTTCCTCGAGTATGGTTTCTCAAGAGAGGTTTGCAGAGACACTGAATTCCATTTGAATTTAAATCATCTTTGATCTCGAGACATGTTGATAGGCAATTTTCTATCCTTTTTTCAAGATAATCATTGGAAGTCGTTTCAGGTGCTCCCATTATTAGTTTCATGGGGCATATGGATTGCACAAAATGCTAGTTTATTTAATGGCATTGAATGTCCATCTTTCAAAACTTCTCAATAGGTTTTGTCTCTATTAACTCATTATATTATCTCCAGTTCAGTTAAAGAGCCCAAAATTCTGAGGCCTGTGGAAATCAATCCAACCATTCCCTAGGGGTATTTTGATGGTGTGTGTCAAGGACCATAACAAGTTTGTGGTGTTGGATTTAAGCTTCATCTTCCAAACACTAACTTCATATCTAGTAAAGTGAATTTGGGCAGAGGAACTAACAATAAAGTTGAATTATTAGTGTTGTTTCATTTGTTCAAATGCACATCAGATCAGAATATTCTTGAGCTCTAGGTGTTCAACAATTCCAAATTTTCCATTGTTGGATATCTGGGAAATATTATATTGGAAACACTGATCTTTAGGTTTTGGGTTAGAGGTTAAATATAATTTCTTTAACCTTTTCTTCCATAAATTTTCAACATAGTTTTCATGTATTGGATACAGTAGCAAACAAAATACCAAAATAAGCTCTGAATTTTCCAACGTTTCACTTGACACAGGAGGAACTCCTGTGATGTCGGGTTTATCTCCATTTGGGAAGATGTATTTCTTTGAACGACTAGATGTTCATGGTATTTTTCCAGATCTGTTTTTGAACTTAAGGATAAATGTGGTTGTGTGATTAGTCACAATTTATGTTTGAAACTTTTTTGATACTCCAAATAGCAAATAATTTTTCTTTGTGCCATGGGCACCACATTAATACAACATAAAATATCACTAACCAATGTACCTCAAATTAATAAAATGCAATATAAAATATTAATAAAAACACATTAATACAACATAAAATATCACTAACCAATGTACCTCAAATTAATAAAATGCAATATAAAATATTAATAAAAACACAAGGTTATTATTACTTTCTTTTAGAATAAAAAGGCACACATGGTAAATGTTATTGATTTGAAACCGAAACTTGAATATAAAATATTAATAAAAACACACGGTTATTATTACTCTCTTTTAGAATAAATTTTAGAATAAAAAGGCACACATGGTAAATGTTATTGATTTGAAACCGAAACTTGTAAAGGTTGGGTACCAAGGATATAAATTGTCCAAGATTGCCAAGGTTGAGCCGTTTGTCCACACTACTATATAAAGGGGAGGTTTTAAGATGAATTTTAAGACAATAAATGATCAAATTGTCTCAAGTTGAGGCAAATAAAGTTTGTGTAATAACTCAAATATTGTTTGTCTTTATAGAGACAATATAGATTGCAAATCCTTTTGTATTTATAGAGATAATATGAATTTTGTCTCTCTAAATATAATTTACTAAAAAAAATGCATAAAAAATTCTTAGCAATTGAGAGGAAATGAAATAAAAATTATTTTATTAAATATAAATTACAATATCATCTGTTAACTTATCATAGGGAGTGATGGAATCAAACCACCAACCTCCTACTTCTAATGTTAATGCTCTTCCATTGAGTTATCACCCTTTATAAAATTATAATTTGGCCGAGAGGGGAAAGTAGTTTCGTGGATCCTAATAATTCATACTATTATATGTGAATTTTTCACAGTGAATCTAGCTAGTAGAAAAGTCACACAAACTTGCGAGAGAGAGAAGATAGAAGAGAAAAGGAATGAATAGTATTAACTGTTGAGTAAAATGGTAAAATACACATGATATACTCTACATGGCTAAGTGAATGTGCCATAGTAGTGATCTAGAAAGATCTAGACACTCACTGATAAAAAATGAAGTAATATGCCACCTAGTCCTAGTTAACTAGTTCATACAATCATCAATTAACTAAGTCACACGTGTGGAAGTGAGAGAAACACATGCAATCACAAGATATGCACTCTCTTGGCCACATGCATGTGATATGTGCACTCTTGGGGAGGAAACCGAGGTGAACATGCAACTGTTGGTGATAAAACTGAGGTTTTCATGCGTTAGTGACCTCCACTAGTATAACCAAGGTGTAATTGACTCTAAACTGAAGAGGAAATGCACCCTATTTGTAGGAGGCACCCTAATTTGTAGGGGAATATTCTCAAGAGAGAATATTCTTATCTATGGAAGTGCCCTCAATATCAAATTATCAACCTTAGGAAAATAATTACCAAGGTGAGTGTGTCATATCTCCAACACTAATAGAGTGTACATGATGAATGGGTCATGGAAACCAAGGCCATGTTAGGTACCCATTGTACAATGAATATAATAAGGAAACATTAAAAAAACAGAGGAAAGTGGGAAAACCTCATGTGGGACACCCCCCCCCCCTCAAAGTAAAATGCATCAAAAAATGAAGAAGGAAATACAGCTACTAAGCAACTGCGTCCTTCAATCCAAGATGATTGTGTAGGAAGTGGAACTTCTGCTTAGTAAATTTCTTGGTGAAGATGTATGTAGTCTATTCGACAGATGGATCGTATTGTAAATCAATGATCATGTCATGTACAATCTCTATAATGTAATGCTTATGTATCTCGATGTGATTGGACCATTGTCGTTGCAATGGGTCTCTACAAAACTTGAGAGTACTCTGATTGTCACACCAAATGATAGTTGGATGGTGGAAATGGATGTTGAGCTCAGTGAGTAATTTCTGAAGCCAAAGTGCCTGAATAGTGTTGTTGACTACTCCTTTATACTTGGCCTCTACTAATGATAGAGAAATAGTTGAATACTTTTTTATCGACCAACATATGGGCCTAGAACCCAAACTAAGCATGTACTTATAAGTGTACTTGCAATCTGTGCTATCGTTATCCCAATCAGAATAAATGAAGCCAAAGATATCCAATGCACAACTTGCTACATAGTGGATCCCAAAACCTGTGGTTCCATGAACATATCTAAGGATGCGCTTGGAATCCTTCTAATGTAGCTCATGCAACTCCTGGATTTACTTGGAAACCACCCCTATTGCATATGAGAGATCCATCCAAGTGTGGGTGAGATATATAAGGCTCCCCACAAGATTTTGAAACAAGGTGTTTTCCACCACTGTTGTATCCCCATCATCCTCAATATGCACCCTAGACAAAAAGGGTGTGGTTGCCAACTTGCAGTAGGTCATGTGGAATCTAACCAAAAGATCCCAAGCATACTTAGTATGATATATATTTATTCATGAAGCATCTTGACTGATATTGAGACCAAGAAAATAGTGCAGTGGACCCATGTCCATCATAAAGAAGTTGTTGTGCATAATGTCTTTGACCACAACATTTATTGAGGCTGAACTTCCTGTGATCAAGAGGTCAAAAACATAGAAAAATAAGATCCATAATGAGTCTGAGGTTCTCAACATGTAGACATTTGGATATTATTTGTATATAAAAAAATGTTGAGAAATCAAAGAGGAATCCATCTTGGCATACCATTCTCTAGGACCCTACTTGAGGCCACATAGTGACTTTTTTAGTTGGAATACTAAGAATGTGTTCTGTATGAACCCCTCTGGATGCTCCATGTAAATATCCTTTGAGAGATCCCCATGAAGAAAGGCATTCTTCACATCCATCTGGTGAACTTCCCACCCCCTTGATGTTGTAATGGCAAGGGCCAATTGGATGGAGTCCATATTTTCTACGAAAGAAAAGGTATCATCACAATCTATCCCATGGATCCATTGAAAAGCTTTGGAAAGTAGTCTTTCCTTATACCTGATCACCTATCCATCTAATTCCTTATTGGTCATGTAGACCCATCTATATATTACAATATTCCTATCTAAAGGAAGCGAAACCAGATCCCAAGTTTGGTTCTCAAGGAGAGAATTGTATTCCTCATGCACAACAACTTCCCAGAAGGGATTCCCTACAACCTCTACATAGGTATGTGGTTCTGAAGCTAGAACCATATAGTAATGCATGGTAATGATTGGTTCAGTAACTGTGAGTGCATGAGGAGGATCCTAAAACTAAGACCTCGTCCTCCTCTGATTAGTTGGATCCCCCACAAGGTATCCTACTGCATGTAGGGTGGTTTGCTCCCACTTGGGCATCTATGGTGGCTCACCATCGACATGCTCATCATCTTCTGAATTAGATTCAGAGCTTAGATATGAACCATGATCTAAGTGAGTGGGCTCATCATCATTGATGTTTGGTGTAGGCAGTGGTATAGAGGTATATGCATGCGACTTCAATGGTGCATGCAAGGGAGTTTCCTTAAACAAAAAACTATCCTCAATGATGAGCCTGTCAGAATAGGGATCAAGTAACTTGTAACCCTTCACACCATCTAGATATCCCATGAATATGCATGTGGTACTCTATGGATATGATACTTTCCTCTTTTCATAGGGTACATGGGCCCATGCACGTGATTCAAATATTCGAAAGTGGGTGACTTTTGGTTTGTTATCGCTTCATGCATCAAAGGGATTCTGATACTTGACAAATCCATGAGGAGATCTATTCTGAATATGGCTAGCATAGTTAAGTGCCTCAACCCAAAGCTTGGGAAATAGAGATCTTTCATGCAACATGCACGTGACCATCTCTTTGAGGGTTCTATTCTTCCACTCATCTACTTCGTTCTATTGTGGAGTGTAAGGTACTATGTGCTACAATTGTATACTTGCCTCTGAAAAATGATGTTGGAAATCTCAGTTCATATATTCCCTCCATATCTTTGTAGAGTATTTTGATATTTATTCTAGACTGAGGCTCTGCATGTGCTTTGAATTTTTTGAGATGCTCAAAAACATCATAATTCTTCCTAAGAAAATACACCCAAGTGTGTCGTGAGAAATCATCTATAAATGTAAGCACATACCTTGCTTTGTTGATGGAAAGATGAGCAAATGGTCCCATCATATCACTGTGGATGAGATCCAAATGAGAGGAGGCCCTCTAGGTCTTCCCTTTCTCAAACTTCTCTCCAGGATGTTTTCCAAGAACACGTCCTTGAAAAACTCCTTTTGAAAAGTGTATGTTGGGAAAGCCAGTGACCATATCATGTTTGCATAGTTGCTACATGTATTTGAAGTTTAGATGGACGAATTTCTCATGCCATAATCTACTAGTACCATCGACATGTGTCAATAATAAAGAATAATCAGATTTAGCATTAAACTTACTAAAAGTAGACAAACAATATTGGTGGTTTACCTCACCAGCAAAAAACATTGAGATATCACGCATATCATATATGGTTACGGAATTATGTGTAAACTCCACCCTTTTTCCTGTACCATAATGTGTCATCTGATAAACAAAGAGTAGATTCACAAAGAGTTTTGGAGCATTCAATATGTTCTCAAAACTTTTGTGTTGGAGTTCTACTCTCCCTTGGCGAATGACCTCAACTAGGGTATCATCTCCCATGAGGATGGGAGGACCCGTGCATGCAAAAATAGAAGTTACAACATTTTTTGTTGCTACCATATGATGGGATGCACCTGAATCTAATATCCATGCATCATGAGAAGATTTAATGGAAATCATTGAATGATATTTACCTTGTTTTATTGGTGATTGATCTTCTGACTTCTTCTTGGAAGCTTCGAGAATGTGATTCCCAAGGTTTTTCTTCTAAAGAATCCGTGCCATCAGATCAATCTATTTCTTCATGCATGACAATTCAGGATGATAGTTGCGGTTGCAATAACTGAATTTTTTCTTCCCTTTCTTTCCTTTTCCACATTTGGAGCCTGAAGAATCATTGAAGTGTTTGGATTACCCTTACTTCTTTTGCTCTGCATGTTCCTTTCCCTTGCTTTTATGCTTGGACTTTGAATTGGAAGTGTTGTTTCTCTCATGCACAACAAGTGCATGCACATTGGGTCCCTTGATTATCCCCATTTTGATAAGCTTATCTTTCTCATGTGCGAGGGATTCAATAAATTGATCCAATGTTACCATTTTCCTGGTTTCTACTGAATTGAATCTATTTGTATGGAATGATGAGATGAAAACAACATAATCCGGACCATTCTTTTCCAATATAGAAAGAATTATTTGATTGTGTTGAGTGGAATTGTCTATTCCAAATCCATTTAGATGAAGGAGGAGGGAATTTAACTTCGTAAAGAAGTCCTGGATGTTATAAAAATTCATTAGCTCTAAGGAATTCATCTCAACCTCGAGCATATGGCCTCTCATTTCATCCAATTTTCCAAAGAGATCCTCCAACTATGTCCAAATCTTATATGGTGTGGTATAAGCTTCAATTTGAAATAGAAGCTTGAGGGACATAGACATGTAGAGGAGGTCATAGGCCTCATCCATGTGGTTGAGATACTTGTTCTTATCGATATCAGAAGTTGGCTCCACCTCTGTATCCATGGTAATCCGGTACAAGCCTCTACATCTGAGTTGATGCAAAATTTTAATCTTCCACTCGAAGTAGTTATGAGGCGTGAGAAGTATTGTTGGCAAGTAATCCATATTTTCTGATTGCATATTCCTCATGTTACTAGAAATATAAATTCTTATGCACTTTATCCTAGTAGTCAAGGCTCTAATACCATGTGAAGTTTTCACAGTGAACCTAGCTAGTAGAAAATTCACACAAACTTGTGAGAGAGAGAGAAGAGAAGAGAAAAAAAGAATGAATCGTGTTAACTATTGAGTAAAATGGTAAAATATACATGATATACTCTACATGGCTAAATGAATGCACCATAGTATTGATCTAGATATATTTAGATACTCACTCATAGATACCAAAGTAATCTTCCACCTAGTCCTATGTAATTGGTCCATGAAATCATCAGTTAATTGAGTCACACATGTGGAAGTGAGAGAAACACATGTAATCAAAATATATGCACCCTCTTGGCCACATGCATGAGATATGTGCAGTCCTGGTGATGAAACCGAGGTGAACATGCAACGACTAGTGATAAAACTGAGGTTGCTATGCATGAGTGACCTCCACTAGTCTAACTGAAGTGTAACTTACTCTGAATTGAAGAGGGAAGGTGCCTTATTTTGTAGGGGAATATTCTAAAGAGAGAATACTCTCATCTATGGAAGCACCCTCAACATTGGACTATTGACCTTAGGAAAAGAATTACCTAGGTGAGTGTGTAATATCTCCAACATTATAAAATAAAATCTAATATACCATGAAATACAATATTGCATGTTGCTTTCTTTTTATAAATAAGGTTATGTTTCTCTTTGTATTTATAAGAATAAAAGCATGCCATTAATTAATCTTCCCTCAAATTCTAGTAGTACAATTTTTGTAAAATTACCTACATTGCTAGTTTATTAATAGATAAGAAAACTAGACCTATTGCTTATTTATTAATAAATTTGGAATTTATCTTAGTTTAAATTTGAGATACACTTGTAGTCTAAATATCATTACTAATGATTTTAAACTGTATTGTTTTTAACTATGTTGCAAGTGGACTATAAGGCCTTCTTGAAATTCCCCCTACATATTTGGATCAACAATTACAAGGACCACAAATTCCGACAGGAACCATCTTTGTTGTTTCTCTTTCTAGATACTATGAGCCCACCTCACTCACTTTTGTTAGCACATGTTTTTTTTTTTTTGTCATTTGTAGGATTTAAGTTTGTTAAAAAACATTTAATAATTGTGAAATTTATCATATTTGTTCACCTTGGATTCATGCAAATGTTCCACCTCTAAGGAAACAAGTGGATAATTTCAGGCATTCTTGAGCGAAGCTCATGAATATGGCCAATTCTAAGAATGCTAGCAAGATCATATCAAAAGGCTTATTTGGGATAAGCACAACCACAAGAAATGTTGACTTTATTTAGGTTTATTATCTCCATCACCTTACAATGAAAAAATGCATTGTCACATGGTTCCAAACTATTCTTCTCAAATATCTCTTGGAATTTATACATGTGACCTTCTTTTATTAATCTAGTTATAGAGAATGAGTAGGTAGCTAGTATACTAAATTTTAATGTTGGACATGTGATGATTTGATTAATCTTTTGGTTGATAAAATTCTGATGTCCAGTGTTTTTGGGACAAAATATTTACAATAAGGGTGTCGTTAAACTTCTTGTTATTGGTGTTCCTCCTTTTTTATTGTTTGCCTTGATGAATTACTCTACACAACTTAATCAGTAACACATGTGCTGAGCAATACAATGATGCTACAATTCCTTTCAATAATAGAGTTTCAACCTTATTAAAGATAAGCAAGCCACAATTCCTTGGTCTCATAATGGTTTAAATATGATACACCATTTGACATGAAACAAAATCCTAGTATATATTGTAAAATTCCACTTTTAGCCACCCTTCTTATTCCCCTTCACAATAAAAATAATAAAAACAATAATATCATTTCATTGTTTAAATTTCTCTTGTGTTCAATGACTAAAGGAAACTTTTAGCTAATTAGAAAAAACCAATATGGTGGAAAACAATTTTTTTGGGGTAATGAATTAACATCCTATAAGTTTTTGTGTTTGATGAGCTTTAAACCATGTATCCTTGTCAAATAGAATTTCACCCACAGATAAGTAAGATCTCTCACTAACCCTATTATTGTTAGTGATGGGTTGTGGGATAGAACAATGTGAGTCTTTATCCTAGATATAATTCACACAAGAAGATTATGCTAAGGAAATGAGGAGGGAAATAACTTGTCATGAACCTGTAGGTAATCCAATTGTATCCTTGGATACTCCGTTGAGATCCAACTCCTTTACTTGCCACTTGTACAAACAAAACAAACAATATCCTTCCTCTAATCTATTGTAACAATAAAATAACTTGCATGAACAAATATCTAATATAATATATCAAGTTATCATATCTATCAACACGTGAAATCAATAGACATGAATCACGAGTATTGGAGGGGATGTTATAGCTCTATTTTCCACCCTAGAGACACATGGAAGACCTATTGATGTTGTCATGCTAAGAAACACTCTTTTGCCTTGGATATCTCATATTTTGAGGGAGTTCACTCCTTACATGTCTAGAAAGTTGCAATCGGTCGCATGTTGCACCAAAAGAAAGGTATGGGCAGTCGCTAGCCACATCACTGGCATCCCACGAATGCCCCTATCACCTTCTAGATTTGATGAGTTACGATGCGATCAATGTTGGGTGAGTTGTCTCTCTCACATGAGGGTCTTGGGAACTCATACTAGACTTAGAGTTCACTAAGTTCTAGAGATCTAGAAGCATCCCCTAGCCTCCTCCATTAATCTATAAAAGGAAGGAATTCCAAGGAAGGAGGGGAGGAAGAATTGAGAAGCAAACTTATGTTGTAGATTTCTAGAGGAAATCTTATACAATTCAGTATTCATATCCGCTTGGCCTTGCTTGTGTGAGGGATAAGGACGATCTACAACAAGGATCTAGGAGAGGCTTCAATCAAGACTCAAGGTAAAACTTGATTGATGTACTATTTTCTCTACATTAATATAGATCTGTATGGTTTTCCCCTTCCATTATTGTTGTATTCAATTATGCATGCTAATAAATGGTAGATATAATATTTTCTTGAGTAGATCAGGTTAGATATAGCATATATTTGAAATTCCTAGTGCTTGAAGGTTTGAGATTGGTATTTTTTGTTTTATTGTGTGTAGGAAGCAGGTGGTAGGAGCTAGAACAATATTTTTGTAGCTGCATCAGCCATGAATACATAGGGAAAACCATCATGAACCAATCTTGAATCATTCTCTCTCCTTATCATAGCATATTTTAGGATTAGATCTAGTAGATCTAGAGAATAACTTTTATGTTTTCTATCATATAGTCTGTCTTATATCACATACATATATGAGGTAGTTCTCACCTATCCATAGGGGGCGATTTCTCCATAACAAAATTGACAACTCCACTAGGGAAGGATATATTGATTCTTCCTTATATAAGAAAATACTTTCTCTTTTGTTTTTCTAAAATTTGTATGTATCTTATTTACTGTCCTCATCACTCATTGGGTGGTCATATCCCTCAAATCTATCGGATTTGTGCTAGATCTGAGATTTTTTCCCAAGTTTCCTACATGGTCGCACCTAGTATTTGAGAACCAGAGTGATCGGTCACATCTTGCCACACTGACATAGTGTGACTGCCTCCCTACTAGTCACACATTGCACTATTGATAGGGCATGACTGCCTCCTGTAGGTGGGTTTTTGGGTTTCTAAGCTATTTTTCTCTCAATTCTATGTCTAGGCTGGTCAATGAGATTTTTGGTGATCTGTAGACATTGATTTGACCCCTTGATAGGCCTCTCATTTGTTGTTTGAGTTTTCAAGTGGATTTGAGGCATTGCGTGCATTTTTCATCTTTTTGCTTGCTTGAGTTTTCTTCTTGGCAAATAGTGTCTTGGGAAACACTTGTAGTAGGTCTTTTCTGGTTTGGTAGTGTGTTGTAGATCCTTTTGCATTCAGTTTGTGTTTGTTCTTGGAGATTTTGCATGCCATTACTATATTTTTTTTTTGAAGTTTTGGGTTTTGCTTCATATATATACATTGGAGGTTGCTTGCAGGTATCCCTACTAATATCATACAACCCTGAAATTTATGTTTTCACTAGTGTGAATTGCTTCTCATTTTATTTATTAGACTAAGAATATTTGTGTAGTTCATAAGCATCATAGGGTAGAGCATTTGAGTTTCTTTTTGAAGAGTGTATTGGTGATTTAATCTTGTTGTTAAGTATCATAAGATAAATTTTGGTTGTTTTTGGATGGTTAATGAGAGTGTGTGAGGTTGATATTTTTGTTATACAAAATTGAAAGTGAAAAATATTTCTCCTTTCCTTTAGATAACATTCATTGAAATATAAAGTGCATTCTTTTTCATACATGATTTTGTTTCTTTTGGATAGAAAAGTTTCATCAAACACAACTAAATTTTTATTCTGTTACCTTTGAGTAATCAACAACTTAAAAAGAAAAAAACTTAATTAAAAATCCATTAGACTCTTTTCTTTCTAGCAAACCAACATTAGACTAGGATTTAGGGCCTTGGTGCAGGGTTGGAGAGTAAATTATCCAAGGCCATCAAAACCAAAACTAGGATTCACTAGTGAGAGATAAATCCATTAGGAGAAAAGAGTACTTGCCAATAAAGTTCCTCTCACACAAGAGTTAAGAACAAGGTTTCACTAGAGAAAGTGGGGTGATATCCCCTCTCTACTTGTTTTGGTGTCTCTGGAATACTATGTGTACGAGGGTTTCAAAAGTGTCAAGACTCTTTGGGGGGAAATGCTTCTTGAAGCTTTGGGCTTAGTTTTCCTACCCATACATGTGGTCCCGACCCATGACTATTCTATCTAGTCGTCGATTGCGAAGTGGTATCCTTAGTGACAATTCTTAGGGCATCTAAACAAGGTGACTATGGGTGGGAAGTACCTGTGGTACTTGAGGTAGATGTCAAAACTCTATTTCAATTCCCTTAGAGTGTTCTCTTATTTATGAGGTTACTTGCACTAGTAAGGGTTGTTACATCTGTATTACTATAATTATCTCTCACCCCTTCACTAGTTAGGATTTGGGGACTTGACATCCCCTAAGGGTTGGTTTTTGGAAGGCCCTTTAATCCACTAGTTTGCATGTTGATATATTTGATTTGCTAGGGGTGTGATATTTTTTTTTGTGTCTAGTTAGTCATAGGTTGATTATTGTTCATTTTTATAACACATTTATTCACCACCATAGACATCCAGATGCTTCAATGGTCACATAGACAATGCATACTTTCTCTTGAGGAGGAATAACCACCACTTGTTGGACAAAGGTTGTTGTCCACTACGAACGACATAGAACCTATAGAGATAGAAATGAATTTGTCAAGTTATGAGGAGAGTGACAATGTAGTGATTGAAGTGGCTGATGAAATTCCTGCACCAAAATTCAACCCTTCTTTGACTACTCCTTTTGAACCCATACTTATTGCACTAAGGGGACACTTTAGTGAGTCTCTTTCATTCTTTGATGATCCTCACATGATTTTGGGTGTGAGTTTTTCATGAAGTATGGAAAATCCCTTAATTTCATCACTAAGTTTCATGGGAGGCACATCAGTGATGTCATCCTTTTCATATATTAGTTCCATAGCTCCTACTCCATCCATGCCTAGTACATCAAGTTTCCCCACGTGGGGAATGTTTCTAGTCACTTCATTTCCTTCCACAAGTGTACCTAGTGTAAGCATGCCCATCAAAATATGTCTTGATGCCCACATATGGATTTTTATTCAGTGAGGGGGGGGGGGGATCCCTAGTTCTAACGCTGGAAGTGGATTTCCATCTTCTTTTGGCATCCCTATAAGTAGCCTGACAATACAAAATGCTAGATTCCATTTTGGTTGGAATGTTCATAGTGGGTCTAGGGATGCTTCTAGTCATACTATGGGTAGTAATGCTTTTAGGGGATCTGGAATCCCTTGGGGTATCCATCCTCTTGGTATCACACATAATCCTAGAAGTACCAATCCTTTCAAGCATACCTACATCCCTAAGAGAAATCATCCTTGGAGCATTCAAATTCATGGGGGTAGTAATCCTTTTGAGAGTTCCTATGTCACTGAGGGACACCCTCTTGGGGAAATTTATGGTCCTGGAAGAAGAAATATTTCTAGGAGTGATTTTTTCCTTGGGATAAATCAACTTGGGGGAAATAATCCTTTTTGGAATGCATGTGCCACTAGAAACTATAATATGGGGGGACCTCAAGGTTTGTCTGGTTCGCAAGACTCTTCATCATTTTAGCAAAATCCATTTTCCAACACACGATTTACTTTCTTGGTGGCATTAGACTTTCTAGAATTGACATGTTTTAAAAATGGTCCCATCCTACATAACCCATTATGGCCTACTATTCTTGCTAAATTTCCATCATACATACCTAAGTTCAACAAAAAGTTGGGAGAAGGCCCTTCAACACACATCATGATTTATCATCTATGGTGATCATATAACTCATCGATGGATGACAATATATGACTACATATTTTCCAAAGAACCTTAATTGGAAGTGCAATGAAATGGTACATTGAGCTTAAGGGCATTTTCTACAACAAATTTCATACCTTGGCCATGGTGTTTTTAAAGCATTTCAATTTCCAATTAGGTACAATATCGAGATATAGTTGTTGATGTATCTACATCAAAATACCTCCACACACATTTTTTTTATCACATTCATGAGTGGAGGCAGTGGCGTGGGCTCATTAGAGCAAAGATTCCTGACCAAATCCATGTAGATTGGTTCACCAAGTCTTTGTTACTTCTCATAGCCAAGGATGTTTCAATGTCAGGGGAAAAGACTAAGGAGAAGGCCATATTATATACCCAACATTTATATTTGATCTTCTCTCAATTTGACACTTTATATGATATCATTTTGCATGCTCTAAGGTCATCGACAAATCCTCATAAGCCAAATCCAGGGTCCCATGCAAATGGCATGGTAGGTCCCATTTCCAATGTATCTGTGGCTAGTTGGTTGGATAGTTGGGTTAATTGAATATCGCATCAAAACCACCGACTACTATTCCCACCACACAAACTGCTACAGTCCCCGTTCAAACCTCTGAGGTGAAATCAATGTAGTCCATGCAATCAAAGAATCCTCAACAATCTGGAGGGAAGAAAAAGAATAATAAGAAAAATTCCAATGACTAGGAGACTCAATAAGCCCAAAACAATGTTGGTGGAGGTACAAAAGAGAAAAAGAATAAATATCACTATAATATTTGCGGGGACAATAATATTACTCACGAGTTCCTAAAAATGGATGAGATTCATTGGTATTTTACCCAGTATAAATCTTCCCAAAAACCTGCTATATTGGCCAATCCATTTTTCCTTAGCAACAAAACATGGTTGCCTCAAATCCCACCCCTCCGAAAGGGGGTATGACATGTAGCTCTCATCTATGGGGGTTATCCTTGAGATATCAAGTGTTCATGTCTGACCAAACGATGTCTTTACATACTCGATCTTGTAATTATGAGAATCCTGAGGTTGGTCCTTTGAACTAGGATCTTCCCTCTTCCCATCCTGGTGGCCCTCTGCAGATCAAGAAGCCACCACTTGATACAATGATTTTCCCATCAAAGGGTTTTATTTCAATATCAACACATAATCCTAAAGCATAGGTCACCCATAACTACAATATTGTGGAGGATTTGTCCCATGAACCATGTGCCATATATACAATTGAAGTTATACAAAGTTGCTTGACGTAGTGTAAGGAATTATTATTATCAATATGCAAGGTTGACCCCTCAGATTCCAATGTGATTATGTTTTATTTGGAACAAGTCAACATAGGCTCTTCCACCAAATTTCTTTTTAGATTCAAGTAATAGTGTGTGGGAAAACTATTTTCTAAATGATTTTTGATGAAGGAGCATGTTGGATCCAGACCTAGTCAAGGGAAAAGGCTATTTTTGGGAAGAGAATCATGAACGAAAGAAATGACAGATGGAAGGAAAAACAACACGTGCGAGGGAAGCATGTGAGGCACAAATGCAAGGACGACCTAATGATGCTAGGGTTAGGGTTTTTGCAATGTATTGTAATGGCTGATGAGCCAAGGATATAAATAAGTAGTACTTAGAGGATAGGTGTTGGGGCTATATATATGCACTATTAATTCCCACATTTAGTTATCAACTGGGGCTCGTATGCTTCGAGGTGCAGGCACAGGAAACACAGAATTAGAGCTTAGTCTAGCCTAATCTAAAGCTGACAAAACAATCTTCAAACCCACACTGCAGGAAATTAACACCAAGGATTCATCACTGGGACATAGGAATAACTTAGTGCTATAAAGTCTTAGATCACAGTATTTCATGCACTCAGGGTGATGTTCGTGTGATTAATCGTGAGTAGCTTACTTAAGTTTTCTATCCTTCAATGATTATTTCCTATAGCGGATCCACACTTAAATGCAATAAAAGAAACAAACAAACGAAGATGAAATTCATGATAGAAAGTAACACCTTAGGAAGAATTCCAATGTGGGAAGGCCATATCTCACAAGTTAGATCTCTAATCTGTCCATTGGTGATTGAAACTATGTGAAATTAAAGTGTAAGTTATCCAAAGGTACGAGAAATAAAAACTAAGTGCGGGAAACTCAAAATCATCAAACTCAATCAACACCTAAGATTCACTTAGACTCAAAACTACCCTTTTAAATGTATACACCAATCATAAAGAAATAATGAATGAATCAAATGCACAAGAGTGATGGATATTTAATACAATGGGCATCTAGAAGAAATGAATGAGAATGCAAGCTTACTAATTTTCTGCTCTAAAAAACTTGCATACAAATAATAATACCTTTTGAATCTAACTAAGTTTTAGGCAGAAAATAATGAATAAAGAGCGATACTTGTTTATTTTCTGCATTCAAAAGATTGTGTATATGATAACGTCTTAATGAATAAATCAATCTCTGCAGTAGTAAGCAAGAGCAAAATAGAAATGAGATG
Organism: Picea engelmannii; assembly: GCA_009831015.1. Lineage (NCBI taxonomy): Eukaryota > Viridiplantae > Streptophyta > Pinopsida > Pinales > Pinaceae > Picea > Picea engelmannii. Next base: position 914,342 of record ML782335.1, on the reverse strand, counting down.
GCATGGAGATATGATTATGTAATGGAATAGATATAATGCATGATGGGTATATGCATATGACATAATGGATTAGTTTTGAAACAAAGGGAAAATGTCTGGACAAAATTCATGGGTGTGGCAGAGTGTTTGTGGGAAGAATTGCAAGTGGAATATGAAGAGTTGGAGGGCGAACAATACCTTCTACAATTGATCTTTGTGTATGAACTGAATCTAGATGAGTATAGTAGCTGCAAAAGGTATGTGTTTGTTAATCAAAATAGGTGGCAGTGAATATGAAAGTTGATTATATAAATGTGATCTTGAGGAGTATTATTCCAATCGATTTCTGAAGAAAAGACAAGATGCGCATATGGAAAGAAGGTTTGGAAATGAATTGAAATGCAATGAAAATGGATTGCACAAAACAAAGTGTTGGGAACAATTAATGCAAGTGACATATATCTACGAGATTGGTGCAAACAAATGAAGGGTAAAATGAAATCTAAGTTTTAATTACCAAAACTAATGTAAATGACAGAATTGAAATGCATCTAGATTAAATCCAATCAACAATCAAAACCAAAATTGAATTGCATGTAGACAAACAACACAATACTAATCTACGAAATAAATACAATATGGCAACACTTACCCTCACTGAGGGGCCCTTCCTAGGAGGTCAGTGCTACTAAGAAGAACTCAGATCAAGCTACAAAGATGTTCAATGTGACAGCAACAATCCATTCTTCATTGAGATCAAAAACTCTGTTTTTACATGGCTAACAACTCCTTCAGGCTTTCTCACAAGAATAAATCTCTCCTTTACAAAATCTTCATGAAACTAATTGCTCCTTCTCATAGCCCTGTGAGGATTATTTATACATGAATAATCATTGAGGAGTGTATGGGACTGAATCCCAATGCTCAGATTTCAAATATTACATTTTCAGATAAAATCCTTAAAAATCCGGGTTTTATTGCAATTTGGGCAGATTCAAGTTATGGATCCACCCATATCTTCCCAACCAATTCGAAACATAGAAAACGGTTTCTGGGTTCTGTAGTTGGATGATATTTATAAAAACCCATTTTTTAGTTTTGCAAGATATGCTCCCATTTGCAAGAAAATTGAGGCGCAAGTTGGCAGTTTGAGTTTTGTTGCTAATTTTGGCAGAATCATTCCCCCTGAGCTGGAGGTCCACACGTGTGATATGGGTGAATTCTGTCTCATGTGTCTGCATGAAAAAATCATTATGGACAAAACCCATGTACCCTATTTTCCTCTAGAAGCTTTCCAAAATTTTGAATTATTTCTAGTACCAGATTAACACAGTTGGTACTGGATTAGAACAGTTGGTACTGGATTAGAACAGTTCAGAATCTTGTAGGCAGGGGTTTAGTACCGGATGAACACAGTCACGACTATGGGTACCAGACCAATGCGATGGTAGTACTGGAATAGGCACAATCTAGTACCGAAAGAGGCAGAGAGCTGGTACCTGATAAACACAAAGGTAGTATCGGATCAATGTAGAGTATTGGATGACATGGAGTGTGGGTACTGGATGACTGTGCAGGTATCGATTGACTGTAGAACCTTCTGGTACCGGATGACTTGGAGTATAGGATGACCTAAAATGCGAGTACCGGAACAGGAACAATACATAACATGTTGCTTGGACCTAGAAACATAGGATTAAACCATCATCGAAAAAACTATTGTATAATCATCCTTTTAATCACTAAAAATATGGAAAATTATGTATTAACCACATAGGATGAATAACAAAAGATAATGGAGGTTTATGATGTAATTAGCGATATATTATTGACGAAATGTAGGGAGAAGGTGTAATGATAAGTGTATTTGTATGATGGAAAGTATGACAAAAATGGAGCTCAACAATAGGAAAGAGAGGAGAGTGTGGAAGAAAAGAGAGAAGAGGACGAGAGGACAAGGGATGGTAGAGAGTTGTAAGAACTATACTATTCAGTAGTCTAGTGAGCTAGAGAAGTAGTAAGCAACTTGATCCCGAGGGTTAGATCACAGGATGAGGATCCTGGTGCAATCTAGTCATCCTCGAAGGGATCGAGGAGCCTGTTGAGAGTGTAAGATCTAAGATTGTAAACACGCGTGGCATGTCATATTATTGAACAATAATAAAGATATTGAGAGCCAAATATTTGTGGACGTAGCCCAAAAGGGGGTGAACCACGATAACACCTGTGTTATATGATTGAATGTATGTGTCTCTAGTATTGTTAAGCATTGAATGTTAGATAAATGAATGAAGTAACCAATTAGATCTGATATTTCACATGCATAAATAGAATGATTGCTAGAATCATATGTTAGACTGAGTAACTAAAGATTACATAGTACAATCACATATCTCCACTCATTCCTAGGTTGAAAACACCTGAGTATTGCAACCGCTCATAGCGCTATCTCAGGTGACACTGCGCAGTACACTATGTGTGTTGTGTTTCCTTCTGGTTTACTAGAGGGGCCGATAGTTTTAGAGGGATTTTGTTGGGAGCTTATAAATATGAACCTGGGTCAATCTAAGACCATAAGGTAGGATAAATATATATAAATGATAAAATAGACTAACCAGAAGAGTAGAATAACAAACCAATGGTTATGTTGTCAATTGGTTGGAACATGAGGGGATTGAGTGAATTAGATTTGTGGAAGACACGTAAAAAGAATGCCATATAGGAAAACAAGACGTGGAGAGAATGAGAATCTAAAAGACCATGGAATCCAACGAAGGGAAAGATAGAGAGCTGGTTGAAAACAAAGGAGTTGGAGTTTGCATAGAAAGATAACATAAACCCGAATTTGACACTGCGCAAATATCTGGACAAGTATGTATTCAACGACTTGCATGAAGTATTTTTTTGTGATTTCCCGAATGTGTTGTAGGAGTGGATAAAAAGGTTGAAAGACAACCATCCTACAAATTGGATGAGACAACTAGAGTGGAATTCTATAGAGACTGTGTAGTTACAACAAATTTATAATAAATTTACACGTGCATTAGATTTCTGGTTAAACAACATTGTTGCAGAATTTATCACAAAATTTGCAATAGATAAAGCGAAGTCTTACAGTACAACAGAGAAATAGTTCTTGAGGGGACCTCAAGGTAGGTATATCAGATCGTTATATACTTCTATTAAGATATTACTATATAAAAAATGTGTAATGACAATGGCATGAGACATCTAAAACTTCTCTGTGTGCATGGGGGAAGGGGGGAGCACTAACAAGAGAAGAAGAAATGGAGGGAGAAATGGATAAAGGTAAGAAGGAGGAGGCCTTGTACCCAATTATGATGGAAAAATACTAGATCAAGAAGATCATGGCAACAACTAGAAGAACGTGCAATGGAGTACCCTACCAATATAAGGTGAACACCAAGAAGAGAGTCGTAGCCGCGAGGGAGGGCTTGGAAAGTGATGAATAAGAGGTAGAGGATCTTTGGGCTGTGGAGAAAATTGAGGAAATCCTGCACGCGACATATGAGAGGAAGATGAGAGGTCCAAGAGTAGGAACAGAAGGTAGAACTCCTATCCATATCAGTGTGAGTGTGGAACCCATAAACCCATGTGCGACTAATACACCAAGAAGAACACCACCATTCAGAGAACTGAATTTCAGGAGAAGGAAGACATCAAGAAGTATATCTACACAATGAACAACAAATGGGGGAGTTAGTTTAGGAAGCATTAGTTAAGTGTCTACACCATGCAAAGGTAGTAGTTCAACATTCAGGATGGAAGGACATGATCCCACCATCAGGTTACCAGAATTCAAGGGATAGGCATCAGAGGACCCTAAGAAGCACTTGTTTATTTTTGAAAAGATCTGGGAACCAAAACATATCACATATGAGGACACTAAACTTGCACAGTTAGCTATCATGCTAAGAGAGCGTGCACTGGATTAGTACATGAGTTTAGCAGAAAACAGTCCGCTAGGAACAACCAGAACGATTGGATATATCAAAAAGCTATTGATAAATGAATTCTAAAAGCCTAGTTCATAGGATCAATACATGAATGAGATGATAGAAATTAGACAGAAACCAAGAGAATATCTATGGGATATTGACCATAGATTCAAACGATTGAAGGGAAAGCTAAAGTATGTCATGATAGATATGTAACATAGGCATCTATTTTTCAATTCACTTATACCACACTTGAAATACCTTTTGTGACAACAGAAGTTTCAAACCCAGGAAGAGGCTTTAGAAGAATCCCTACAACTGCAAGAGAACCAATATCAAAAGACCGATCCATCCATATAGGAGCTGAAGGAGCATATGAAGAACTTAACATTCCAACTAAACCAAAACAAAGGTAAGGAAAAAAGAGATGTCATTTGGTGTACCACATGTAGAACAGAAGGGCACCATAAGAATGAATGTCCAACATTCACGTAGTACATGGCAACATGAATTTCAAACCCGTTTCCAACATGAGGACTATGGTGTGAGATCTGTAAGAAACAAGGGCATGATCCATATCACTTCCCAATGATGCAAAAATACCAGACAATACCTAATAATTCATATTGCAACTTTTGCAAGTCAGTAGGCCATGACGACAAGGATTGCAGGACCATGGAACTGATGAGGGAAAGAACATTAGATGCTTACAGGGTGTAGGAAGAAATGATGACCGACCAATCTACACCAAATTTTAACCAAGTACCAGCCTCGTATAACACTATGTAGTAGTAGTATAACACTGTGCATCAACAATATAACACTGCACAACCATAGTACAATAACACACAAACACACTATAACCCCGCGTAGTATAAACAATCACCCCAGTACAATGCACCGCGAGGAGATCGAGCTGGATATAGAGGTGGAGGAAGAGGAAGAGGAGGATTTGGAAGAGGTAGAGCACCATTGGTATGCCACAACTGTAAACAACCAGGACACTATGCAAGAGAATGACCACTTCCACCCGTGACATGTATGTATTGTTGCACATCAGATCATGACACGGAAGAATGTCCTACATTATTGGGGAAGATCCAAGAAAAGAGAAATTAGAAAAATTAGAATGTTCAGTGGATTTCGGCAGAAGCAAGGGATGATGGAAGAAATATAAACATAGTTACGCGAGGAGGAGATAAGACAGGAAACGACACAGTAAGACAAGATCCAACACAACACCAATGGGTGAAGAATAATGTTGAACCGAAGAATCAATTTGATGCGTAGAATGAAAAGGAGATATTCAAGTAGGCCAGACACGAATTTTTGAATCCATACATTGCATCAACATAAACTAAGGAAGTACCAGTGTGCGAGATGCCTCCATCGTTGGATCACAAAAAGGAACCACATCCCTTGGGAAAAGTAAGTACGATTAAGGGTTTTTTGCAATCTTATGTTAAATTACTAAATGATCCATCATTTGTTAAAGCATTACAAAATATTCTAGAAATATGTAGCACAAAGATAAAAGAAAAACTAGAACATAAAATAGTTAATCCTCTGCATACAAGGAGGAGAAAAAACAGAGAATTCTGACTAAACACCAACATTGGAGATTTCAACATGGGAGATATTATACTAGATCTAGGATCCGAAGTAAATGTGTTACCCAAGAAGACATGGAAATGTATGGGAGAACCCAAATTAGGATATTCACTTGTTCAGCTAAAACTATAAAATCAACACAGAGTTCCACCAATTGGAATATTAAAGGGGGTGACAGTAGATCTGGATGGACTGCGCACTAAAGCTGATTTTGAAGTGATAGAGATAGTGGATGGAACAACACCTTATCCAACACTGCATGGCTTGGATTGGGCATTTGAAAATTAGGCCATAATCAACTTAAAGATGAGGAAGATGACATTCAAGTCATGAGAATACAGATTCTTTGCACCATTGGATCCATCATAAGGAGAAATATTTGTAGCACCCACTTGCTTAGACCTGGAGGAAATTAACCAGTTGTACAGAACAACTACGCGAGTAAAAGATTATGTGAACCCAACTGCAGATGGGGTACTTAGTTGGAGAAGTATCACATCATGCACGTCAAATTCAGATATAGGCTTAGAGAACTGGTAGCAGAGGTTACACGAAGTCTCCACAAGACGATGCACAAGAATAGACCACACAGTAAGATGGGTAGGTACAGAGATAAGGGGACCTCCCAACTTCCATGGGGTGAATGACTTAGAAGCATTCTTAAGATGATATGAAGATGAAGTGTTAGAAAATCAGAGGCTCTTATCCCTGGATATAGCACTCAAGGAAACACCTCCAAGATGGCGGGGTGTGCACAAAGAGACAGTTAAGGAATGGTACCAATGTAAACAATTACTATGCATCAGATTTGGCGCATAACAGAGAACCAACCAACTGTAAAAATATGATGGACATGGGGCACCAACAGAACACTTGGAGATGTGAAGAACACTATGGAGGATGACACCACTAGAGGAATAGCCTTATCATTTTGTTCACACATTAGAAGGGATTCCAACAAATTGGTATACAGACTAGGAATTGTGATGAGGAACTATAAACTGGACAGTATTGCAGCAAAATTTTACAGTCACTTTCTCATTTGAACATGTGAACCCAAACATAGAATCAACACTTAAACGAATCAAAGGGGTGATATTCATTAAAGAACCGAAAGTTGAACTCATGACAGAAGAGAAACAACAGAACAGACAGACAGTAAAAGAACTACTGTCATGCTACCATGTGCATGAAGAAGAACCAGATGAAGATGACCCGCGAAACATTCAGATAGCAGAAGTTGAAGGTGAAATAGAAATGGAAGGTCCACCTATGGAATAAAAATCATTTGTTGTGCCAATAAAGGTGAATAAAGTCAAGATTGGGACAACTTAGAATCCCAAAATGGCCAACATTGGAGACTACTGGGATGTGAAAACAGTGGAAAGCATAACAAATTTACTACGTGAGTACAAAGACCTGTTCCCAACAATGTTTACAGAAATTAAAGGCATAGAAGGAGAGCTAGGGGAAATGAAGATACCTCTCATATCTGAGGCAAGACTGATCATAAAGATACCCTATAGAATAAACCCAATATATAAGCAAAAAGTGAAAGCTAGAATTGATATGATGTTGGAGGCTGGAATCATAGAACTAGTAGAGGAATCAGAATGGGTAATCCCTATCGTAGACCAGGAGAAGAAGCAGGGAGGGATAAGGATATGTGTAGACCTGAGGAAATTGAATGATGCTTTCCTACATGACCGTTTCCCTACTCCTTTCACAGATGAGGTGTTGGAGAATGTAGGAGGCCAGGAAGCTTACTCATTTATTGACAGATTCTCAGGCTATCATCATATAAAGATATCCCCGGAAGATAGATACAAGACCAATTTTTCCATAGAATGGGGGTCCTACTAGTAACCGTCATGTCGTTTGGACTGAAGAATTCACCAACAATATTTTCCAGAGTAGTAATAGTTGCATTCAAAGAATTCATCCACTAGTTTCTAGAGGTATATCTGGATGATTGAACAATCTACATTTTGTTGAAAAACCATGTAGAGGTGTTGAGGCTGATGTTAGAAAGATGCAGGCAGTGTCAGATATCATTAAAAATCAAGAAGTGAATATTCAGAACACCCTTTGGGATACTACTGGGCCATGTAGTATGCAAACAAGGTTTGCTAGTAGATCTTGCCAAGATTGCAATAATTGTTAATCTACCACCACCAAAATCAGTACGTCAACTGAGAGAAACATTGGGACACACAGGATACTATCGTAAATTCATAAAAGGGTATGTGCAGATCACTATGCCAATGGAGAAATTATTGAGAAAAGACAACAAGTTTCAGTTGAATGAGGATTGTCAGCGAGGATTTGACACTCTAAAAGAGAATATGGTGACCACACCAATACTAGTATTCCCGGATTGGGAAAAGACATTCCATGTGCATGTAGATGCATTAGCCATAGCACTTGGAGCTATTCTAGTGCATCCAGTAGCAGGGGAATTAGACCATCCTATAGCATTTGCTAGCAGAAAAATGTTGGAGTCGGAACAAAATTACAATACCACAAAGAGAGAAGGCTTAGTTATGGTCTATGCACTTCAGAAGTTCAGACATTACTTATTGGGAACATTTCAATATGTTTACAGACCATTCAGCTCTCAAATACCTCATCAACAAGCCAATGTTGGGGGGAAGAATTTTTAGATGGTTATTGTTGTTCCAGGAATTTGACTTCGAAGTGATAGTGAAACCAGGGAAGTTGAATGCAGGGCCTGATCACCTATCAAGGATCACTAATGGAGAGGCACCTAGGAATCTAGAGGACAAATTTCCTGATGCACAGTTATTTTCAGTCCAAGTAGTTGATGAATATTTTACAGACATCATTCAATACTTGATTATAGGGACTGCGCCACAAGAATTCAACACTGCACAGAAGAAAAATCTGGTAGTCAGAGATGCAGACTATCAATTGATTGCAGGCACTTATACAAGGTGGGTGCAGACACCATCTTGAGAAGATATGTATTAGAACATGAAATACCTAGGATTTTAGCAGAGGCCCATGAGGGAATAGCAGGAGGACATTACGCAGGAAAATCTACCACGCAGAAGGTATTGCAAGCAGGACTATGGTGGCCAACTGTTCATAGAGTCTTAAAGGACTACTGCCAAAAATGTGATGTGTGTCAGAGGGTTGGTAAACCTAATAGACATGATGAGATTTCCTTAAGGCCACAAGTAACCTTATAGGTATTCGACAAATGGGAAATTGACTTTGTGGGACCAATTAACCCACCAGCAAAAAGGTCAGGAGCGAGGTGTATTATTACTGTGACAAAATACTTAACAAGATGGGCATAAGCAACACCAGTAAAACATTGAAGCGCAGAGACAACAACACAGTTCTTGTTTGAGAAAGTGATCACTACATTTGGGTTCCCAAGGATTTTTATGAGTGACCAAGGCACTCACTTCAATAACAACACTATTAAAGCTATGACTCAGGAGCTCGAAGTTGATTATCAAAAGAGTACACCATATCATCCTCAAGCAAATAGAGCAATGGAAGATTTTAATAATATCCTAGAGAATGCACTGACAAATATCTGCAACGTTAATAAGGACAATTGGGACTTGAAGATACAAATAGTATTGTGGGCATACAAGACCACATGTAAAAAATTGACAAGGAAGACACCATTCATATTGGTGTATGGACAAGAAGCAATGGAGCCATTATAATTTTTGGTACCTAGCCTGTGCGTAGCAACAATTACCAACATGACAGAGTGAGGTGTAGTACAAGAAAGGATAAGACATATGATGATCATGGAAGAAGATAGGATTCTAGCAAGGTTTCACCAAGAGGTACATAAAGAAAGGGACAAATCTTGGCATGATAGACATATCAAGAGGAAAAATTTCAAGGAGGGAGACCTAGTCTTGGTGTACGATAGTAAATCTCTTCAACACCCAGGAAAACTTAGAATGCATTGGTTGGGACCATATGAAGCAAAGATTGTCATAGATGGGGGAGATGTACAGTTGAAGGATTTGGGAGGAATGTAACTCAGGGGAATGATCAATGGGATTCCACTGAAGTTGTATAGGGATAGTCGACCTCCTAGCACTTAGAAAAAAAAAATGCACTAGACAACAAAGGACTGCACGCAACAACATGAGGGTATAGTAAAAGATGTCACTAACCAACCATAGGAATATATAGAGGAGATAACAATGGAGGTTGGAACCTCAAGTCAACCACCATAATGGAAGGGAAAGAAATAAGTAGAAATATCATCGTGCAGGAGGGCTACAACAACCATAGTGTTATCGTGCATTCTGGAAGGGGTGTGTATCATGGCTAACCTATTAGGATGTGTGGAAACATTACGGTACTCAAACCATGATGTGAACAACATGGACAAGATCCTTGAGTTTACAAAGAAAGTTTACCTGGATAGCCTGGGTATACGACCCTTCAGAGATCAATTTTTCCAATCGAAACAGTGGGCAGCTGGACTGGCCAACACCAATATTCTAAACCTACTAGATATCCCGCACTTTGGAAGGGGCCATGATGTAAATAACTGCATCAAGTAGATGATGGAAGTTCCCCACGGATGGTACCTATGGGTGGAAGAGCTTGTCTCGATAGACGTAGACCTCATTGTGTTTATCACAGGGATGCCATCTTGGGGGGAGAGTCCTGCAATGTTCCTCGATGACAAGACAAAGGAGAAGGAATTAGTGAAGGAAATGAAGAAGATGTATGGAACATAAAGAGGGTCGTGTAGAATCATCATCAAGCGCATCATTGACACAACAATAAGGCTGGCCACCAAAATCATGGCGTGCAAGTTGATCAAAAAGTGTCGCAAGGAGGAAGTCCTTACCGGGTCGTCACAGTTGTAACACAATGCGCAGAGGGGACTATGCTTAGCTGGGCCCCATACTTTTTAAATACGTTCCTTGAGGACTACAAAGACGCGTAGGACCTGGGGACAGAGTTTCACTACTCTTAGCTACTCATCCTGATTTCCTTGGTCAGATGGAGGAATCCTAAATATACATACTTTTGTGAGAGAACCACTCGTTTCCACACAACGCAGTACATATCGTTGGGGAGCACTTCAGACTCCAAAACCAGAATTTAAAATGCAGGCATGTTCGCAGGGTATTACAATGACCTATTGGAAATCATTGCCAACACTTGGCGGATTACGCTAGAAGTGGTCGTGCAATATTGGGACATCGCCAAATTCAAAAAGGTAAGGCATATAGTATGGATCCAAGCAAAAAAGGATCCCGATAAGGAATGGATACAATTGTGATACTGTGTCAATGAAGAGGGCATAGAGATGGCCATCAAGGATTGGAAAGATGACTAGAGAGTTCTAGTTATGATTCAAGAGATGTCCACAGATAATGAGGTTGATGCAGGGAAAGAACATACAACTTTTGAAGATAAAATGACTACCAAGAATCCAAATCTAGTTCAGAACCTGACACACAAAAAGAAATGGGGTGTGCCAAAGAAAGGTACCCAAGCGAGGAAAAAGGACACCACCCAGGAATCACAGGAACATGAAAAAGAAGCTGTGGCAACATAGGGGACCACATTGAGTGCTACCCAAAAGGAACAAAGCCAGACGAAGACATCGATTGTACACACTGGGGGTGCATGCAAGAAGGCCAAGGTGCACAAAACACCACCATAGTACACAATCACCAAGGACGATGCAGACCTCATGGCCGAAAGAGTCCATGGCTGGGCAGTTGAGGACTTTGAAGACGTCCAACATCAAAGGGACCGGATCTAGGAAGAGCTGGCGAAAATAAGGAAGCTCCTCAAGCATATCAGAGAAACACAGAGGGCGGGCAGAGGAATAGATTCAGTCCACACAACATCAGAAGTAGGAGCCAAGCTCATTCCCAATGAACAGGATATGATCCAGATGATAGCACAAGTGAGCTCGAATTTTCATGTTACACCTAGCATGCTGCGCATGGATGAGATTATAGGCCAGACACCCTTGAAAGATATCGTGCAGATACAATTGGTAATAGGGTGGATACCAACCAAGGCACTATATAAACTGCAAGTTAGTGTCACGCAAGAGGTATAATCGCACACGCACAGATACATCAGAGTTGCAACACACAAAGGACAACATAGAAGAGTTGGAGTTGGTGCTTAATAAATTCAAGCTCGAGACCAAAGAAAAGAAATATCGTGCGGATAGGCTCGAGAACGGATTGGATGTAGCCTATGAAATAATTCCAAAGGGCACGCAAATAACAGAGCCCACGATGACACAAAAAATTGATTAGATTGTGCAAACAATCGATCCATACAGGAAGGATATAGAGAACCTCCGAGAGAAACTCCTCCCTACCACTCCCTCGGAGGTGAAGGAACAAAGGAAGCATGAAGCAGTAGGGCAGAAGGAGGAAATGGAATGACAAGTTAGTGTAGCTGTCGACTTGTTAGATAGAGAAACACAACTATGGACAAAGCTAGAGGAGGATCAATAGGTCCAACAGTGGGACCAGGAAGAGAAAAAGATAAGTGCAACTATCCAGAAACTCAAGCATAAGCAGAAGATGATGAAGATAACTAAGCACCTCAAAGGAGTACAAGATGTGAAGAAACTGCAAGCAGAGCTCATAGCTGCACAGACACAGAAGAAGGATCGGCAAGCTCAAATGGAATCTCTCCAAGAGATAGTAGCGAAAGTCATTGCGCAAGCAAAAGAGGCAAAGAAGAACATGGTGCAAACTCAGGCAGAGTGTGCAGAGATGATCAACGAAAGGATTACAATGAAATTATTGGACATGCTCAGAGAAAAGACTGCACAGGCTCAAACAAAAGCAAGGGAACTCACAGACAAGTTCCATACTCTCGCAAGAAATTTTGAAGAAGCGCACAAAGCTTAGGTGGATCGGGATGAACCAAATGTCAGTGTTGGGGGCTTGTTGGACGCAGACCCAGTCAAGGGAAAATGATATTTTTTGGAAGAGAAGCATGAAAGGAAGAAAGGACATCTAGAAGGAAAAGTAGCATGTGCAAGGGAAGCATGCTAGGCATGCATGCAAGGAATACCTAACGACACTAGGGTTAGGGTTTTATAATGTATTGTAATGGATGGTGAGCCAAGGATATAAATAAGTAGTACTTAGAGGATAAGAAAGAGAGGACAATGTGGCAGAAAAGAGAGAAGAGGAAGAGAGGAAGAGGGATGGAAGAGAGTTGTAAGAACCATACTATTCAGTAAGCTAGTTAGCTAGAGAATCAATAAGCAACTCGATTCCAAGGGTTAGATTGCAGGCTAAGGAGCCTGGTATGATCTAGTTAGCCTCAAAGGGTTCGAGGAGACCGTTGAGAGTGTAATATCTAAGATTGTAAACATGTGCGGTGTGACATATTACTGAACCATAATAAAGAGCTTGAGAGACAAATTTTTGTGGATGTAGCCCAGGAGTGGGTGAACCATGGTAACAACTATGTTATGTGATTGAATGTATGTGTCTCTAGTATTATTAAGTGTTGAATGTTAGATAAATGAATGAAGTAACCAGTTAGATCTGATATTTCACATGCATAAATATAATGAATGCTAGAATCAGATGTTAGACTAAGTAACTAAATATTACAGAGTACAACCACATATCTCCACTCATTCCTAGGTTTCAAACACCTGAGTATTGCAGCCACCCATAGAGCTATCTCAGGTGAGACTGTGCAGTACACTCCGTGTGTTGTGTTGCCTTTTGGTTTACTAGAGGGGCCGATAATTTTAGAGGGATTTTGTTGGGAGATTATAAATCTGAAACTGGGTCAATATAGGACTATAAGGTAGGATCAAGATAGATAAATGATAAAATAGACTAACCAGAAAAATAGAAGAACCAACAAAGCCTCCACTTGTATCATGTCCATGTCATGTTGGAAATATATTGGCTCTCCAAATATTGATCCATCTAACACCATGCTCAAGGAATTTTATGGACATATGTTTTGGTCTCATGAGATCCTTACTTTATTTCCCATAGAGTTAGGTGGTAATACTATTTTAGTGGAAGTTGAAGTGGTCAATGTGCCTCTAAAATAAAACCTTCTATTTGGGCATACTTGGTTTTATGAGATGATGGTTGTAGTCTTTTCGGTATTTAGAGTCCTTCATGTTCCTCATCAAGGGTGAATTGTGACAATTGATAAACTTTCCTAATGCACACTCAACCTTAGGACTAACATGGGATCTAATGTTCCCTTTGTCAGTGATTCTAAGAGTGCATGTCAAAGTGTAGCCAAGGGGATGTTCAAAGATTCCTCCTTGATGGGTACATTTATGCTTACCATGCCGCCTCATTCGCAAAATGTGTCTCCTATCAATCTGATCTCTTTTATTACTAGTGGATCCCTCATATCTCCTAATCCCTAGGTGGTACTAAGTCCCACGGAAGGAGAGTCTTACAGAGCTCAAATGCCACTCACAAGGGTTGAGATTTCTATTAGGAAATCCAACCCACATCTGTTGACCCTTATTTGAATCTCCAACAAGATGTGGATTTCGATCAATATTCTAGGCCTACATGGGCCACCACTCCTCTCGCTTCACATGACTTCCTTGATATTGATGTATCTTTAAATTAGGACATTATGGAAGCCATGGATTTAGTTGACAAGCCATGAGATGACATGCACCATAATCATGTCATTTATTCTTAATTTGGAATGGATTGAGGATGACATTAAAAACATGGGTTCTATTGATGATGTTAAGTGGTACCAATCTCCCATTATGACACATGATCTTTCAAAAGGGAACTTGGAAAACATCTCGAAGACCATACCCATTTAAAATTTTAGTGAAGCAAGGTGTCATGGAACACATCCTCATAGGTGCAGATTGTTCCCCTCGGGAGATTGAACTTTATACTATCCTATTCAAAGAATTTTGTGACAAATTTGCTTGGTCATATGAATAAATTCCTAGTGTTGACCCCCATATTGTTAAACATGAGATTAAAACATATGACGCAACCGAGATTGTTTGGCAAAAGCTCCAGCTAGTAAACCAAAAAAAAATTGTTTTCATCAAGGTGGAGGTTGAAATATTCTTCAGACTTTATCTATCAAATCCCATTCACTGAATGGCTATCCAATCTCATTTTGGTTACTAAGAAACAAGGAAGAATCAAGGTTTTCATTGATTATAGGGATTTAAACAAGGATTTTCCTAAGGATAATTATCTTACCCCATTCATTGATCATATTATCAATTACTGTGCTCGAAGTTAGATCTTATTTTTCATGGATGGTTTCTCTAGCTATAATCAGATTCAGATCAAACTAGAAGATCAATACAAGATTGCCTTCATTTTTTCTTGGGGTACATTCGCTAATTGAAAATTTCCATTTGGCCTTAAAAATGTTGAGGCTACTTTCCAGTAGGCCATTTCACATTTTTTTCATGAAACCAAACAAATTTTAGAGGCATACTTAGATGATTTAGTTTCCTGGTCTAGGTGGCATGAGGATCATCCTAGTCACCTACATAAAATATTTGCTCGATGTAATTACTATAATATATGTTTGAACCTACATAAGTACATATTTTTCATGATTTCTGGGCGATTAATAGGCTTCATCATGTCTAAGTATGGGATAGTGGTTGATCCCTTGAAGTTTGAGGTGATTCTTCAATTGCCTCCTCCTTGTACCATCAACTAGCTTTAAATTTTGCAAGGGAAGGATTTTTTTTGTGTGTAGGTTCATCAATAATTATGTAGAGATAAAAAAAGGATTTATGCACTTGTTGAAGAAAGGTGTGCCTTTTTTATGCAACCCCCCCTTTCTCTCCTAAGGGTTACGCGACATCCCGGTCAAGGATCTTCAACTCTGAGATGAATTGGTTCTCTGAGACCTTGATGGTCTAAATTACAAACTACCACAGGTCCTTTCGGTCCTCTGTTGCAGGCTCTATGGAACCCACGATTGCAGGCTCTATGGAACCCACGACCTCCTTCTTTGCGTGACTGAACTCTCAGGTTTCAGGCACGAGCTCTCTTCTCATTAGCCCCCTTTCGCATGTGACCTCAGGCTACATTCTTGCATAAGAGAACGATTGCAGGCACGTCCATGAGTGGTTTGGGATCAACTACTTTTCTCCCCGCAATTTACTCCAGTTTCCACGTACCTCTTCACCGATACCATTGTTTCTATTGCAGTCCTCCCTCAAAATTTTAATGTCTGAGCACTTTCTGGCCCTGCAATCGAGCATGACCATCGAGCTTACGATCTTGACGGTGCTTCTAGACTGACAGCTGAGATCTGCCTCCTCCAAACCAACGATATAGATCTAATTCTCCCAAATTGGGCGATTGATATTTACTTCGGGTCTTTACCCGGAGCCCATGGATTTATTCCACCTGCCCTCTGGATTGGACGATTGAAGTTTACTTCAGGTCTTTATCCGAGATACACAAATTCACGCCACCTATTCTTCAGATCTGACGATTGAGATCTACTTCGGACGATCCGACGCTTGAGATTTCCTTTGGATGATCAGACGGTTGATATTTAGTTCGGACGATCAGACGGTCCCAAATTACTTCGGGACTTCAGAACTTTGGCAAGTTCCCTCTCTTGTGTGTGAGAAACGCTAAATCTCATGCACCTTGATTTGATCGGACAGTTGTTGGTCCTTTGAATCAATGATCCAACGACCACTGTCGCTCTCCCTTCTAAGCTTCTGACTTCCCCTAACTTAGAAGAATTTTTAATTATCCAAAGGTCTCAACCTTTGTGCCTCCTGCGAGTCCGTCTCTTGGACCTCAAATACACTTCTGAAAAGTGCTATCTCTCCTGAGCTTGGTCTTCCTGAAGATTTCAACTTCCCGTGCGCTCCTTGTGTTTAAGGGATTTTGATAAATTCAGATCCGAAGCATTTATTGAAAAGAAATTATTCTCACCCTCCTAGCGTTCCCCTTTTGCTCGATGCACACCTTGCAGAGCTCCTCCTTACAGAGTGTTCAGTAACTCTGTCTCTCTCTTTCTCTCTCTCTCTCTCTCTCTCTCTCTCTCTCTCTCTCTCTCTCTCTCTCTCTCTTTGAACCCAACATAGATTTCTTCCTGTGCACTCCTTGCACTTCTGTTGGTGAAGATTCAACGATATCTCTCCCGAGATTCTCTGAGGTTAACTCACCTCTGTCAACACAATCCTTGCGAACTATGTGCACTCCTTGCACTTGAAACTCTCCCGAGAGAAGAAATTGAAACTTATACTAACATATCACAGTTTCATACATTCATTTATGGAAACAAAAATAACAGGAAATTTGCAAGAAATAGCAACATCCACACATTGGATCAATATTCCTTTGTTATATTCATTCAAAATAAAAATGGCTACAAATTTAATCAAACAACAACTAAAAACTCAGAAATCTCCTACTAACTCGTAGCAGCCTCATTTGGGTGTACAAAACCTCTATTTATCTTAGAGGGTTCTTAGGGTTCACCCTGACTACCCGTCTACTCGAAATGAAAACCTAACTGCTACCTAAGTTCCGTTACATTCAAGGCTAGGAGTGAAACTCCCAGATCACTCATGATCATCAGCTTCCAAGCGCTTGATCTTCTTCCATTTTTCCAATCAGCTCCAAAATTATCGCAGTAACTCCCAATGTTTAAGATTCTGAAATGGTCCCTAGGAGCTGAGTTGTCCTGCCACATTTTCTCACTGACGATGCTCCTGCATCATACTCCCCTGGAAAAAAAATTATGGACTCCTGTCTATGAGATCCTGCACCACGTTTCCATTCTTCTAGATATCGAATTCATTTTCCCAACTGGCATCTTCTATTGGGTGTCCCTTCCACTTGACCAGATATTCAAGATGGGTCTTCCTCCTGGTCTTCTTGCTAATCCTTTGATCAATGATCTTCTCCATCTGTGGTTTTTCTGCTATAGGCATTTCTTTCTCCCACTAAATATTCTCTTGAACTTATGATCCCTCTGAGTCATATTCTCCGTAAGGGTATAGGTCTGAAACGTTGAATATGGATGATATGACCACATCATCTAGAAGCTCAATATCATAGGCATTTGTAGCAAACTTCCTTAATATCTTACATGGCCCGATCTTCTTCATCTTAAGCTTGTTATATGTTCCCCTAGGGAACCTTTCCTTCTTGAGATGTGACCGAACCTGATCTCCTACTTCAAATTGAATTTCTCTGCAATGTTGATCAACTTTGTGCTTGTACTCTTGGTTAGAGATCTGCAATTGTCCTCTGATCTAGTTATGGAGCTTTTTCATTTCTACAACAAAATCTTCTTCTCCAGCGCTCTTGATATCACTCTGTTCCAAGTCTCTCAACTCAAATACTCCCCTAGGTTGCATTCCATACAGTATTTGGAATGGGCTCTTTCCATTGCTCCTGTTGGGTGAGTCATTGTATGCAAATTCTGCTTGTGGAAGAATCTGATCGCACTAATTATGATGCTCAGTGACCAAACTCCTAAATAAGTTTCCCAAACTTCTGTTTACCACCTTAGTTTGCCCATCTATCTGAGGGAGATAAGTTGAGATGAAGGAAAAATCTGTCCCCAATTTCTTCCACAATGTTCTCCAAACATTACCAACAAATTCAGTGTCTCTGTCTGAGACATTGCTTTTGGGTAGTCTGTGAAGTCTCACAACTTCCTTGAAAAACAGATTTGCAACATGTGTTGTGTCACTGGTCTTCTGGCATGGGATAAAGTGTGCCATCTTTGAAAACCTATCCACCACCACGAATATGGAATCACATCCTCTTTGCGTTCTTGGTAGTCCCAACACAAAATCCATGCTTATTGCATCCCAAGGCCTCTCTGGTATTGGAAATGGTTGATACAATCCAGTGTTCCGTCTTTTTCCTTTTGCATGTTGGCATATTTTTCATCTGTTCACAATCTTTATCACTTCTTTTCTCATACCTGGCAAATAGTATGAAATCCTCAACTGTTCAAATGTCTTATCATGGCCGAAATGTCCATCCAATCCCCCACTATGATTTTCCTTCAAAAGGTTATCCCTCATTGAGCATTTTGGTATGCACAATTGATTTCCCTTGAACATCAATCCCTCTTGAATCATATACTCTATCCACTGGCTCTTGTCTCTCAACACATGATTCACACATGCTTCGTATGCTTCCTTGAAGTCTGGATCATCACGATACATATCATTAAGGTGTTCAAACCCCAAGGTCTTCACCTGAAACTCCTACAGAATCAAACATCTCCTACTCAATGCATCAACAACTTTGTTAGCATTCCCAGCAATATGTTTTATGACAAAAGTGAAATTCTGCATAAATTCAATCCACTTTGCATGCCTCTGATTCAATTTTTCCTGTTTGGTTATGAATTGTAAGGCTTGGTTGTCGCTATACAAGACAAATTCTTGTGGAATAAGGTAATGTATCCATTTCTTCAAGGCTTGAATTATGGCATAAAAATCCTTATCATATGTGGAGTATTTTCTCTTGGTCTCATTCAGCTTCTCATTGAAATAGGCAACCGATCTATTATCCTGGCTCAAAACTGCTTCAATTGCAACTCGACTTGCATCACATCTCACTTGAAATGTCTTTCCAAATTTGGAAAGATCAGAATTGGTCATTCTTTTATTTTCTCCTCCAGTATATTGAAGCTCCTCTCGACCTCCTCTGTCCATTTAAAAGACTTGTGCTTCTTCTTCATTGTATCCATCATTGGTGCACAAATTCCACTGAAATCTCTAATGAACTTTCTATAGAAACTTGCTAATCCATGGAAGCTTCTTACCTCAAACATACTCCTTGGTGATGGCCATTCTTTGATTTCTTTCACCTTCCTTGGATCCATATTCAATTCATTTGAAGAGATCACAAAACCCAAGTAAATGAGTTTTGTATTCATAAAAGAGGACTTTCTTATATTTATCAACAACTTCTCCTGTTGTAGTCTCCTCATCACTAGTGTCATGTGTGTCAAATGCTCCTCTTTAGTCCTGCTAAAGATCATTATATCGTCCAGATACACAACCACAAATTGCCAATGAAATCTTTCAGTATTTCATTCATCAAACTCATAGAAGTACTCGGGGCATTTGTTAAGCCAAATGGCATAACAAGCCACTCATACAAACCTTCATTTGTCTTAAACATTTTTTTCCACTCATGACCTTCTCTCATCCTTATATGGTGATATCCACTTTTCAAATATATCTTAGAAAATAAATTTTCTCCACTTAAACAATCCATTAAGTCATCCATTATTGGAAAAAGAAATCTATACCTGATGGTGGTCTTGTTAATGGCTCTTAAGTCTATACACATTTTCCATCCTCCATCATTCTTTGGACTCAACACAATTGGTTCTGCACATGGACATAAGCTCTCTCTGACCAAACCCTTGTGTAACAATTCCTGGAATTGGTTATTTACCTCCTCATTCTCTTGAGGTGTCAGTCTGTATGTTGCTTTGTTTGGAAGACTTGCTCCTGGTATAAAATCAATATGATGGTTGATACTTCTGATGGGTGGCAATGAGTTAGGCAGCTCATCCACCACTATGTTAGAAAAATTATCCAACAATTCCTAAACTTCTTCAGGAAAATCATCCATCGAAGTACTTGTAAGGATAACTCTTGGTTTCCTCACCATAGAAAATTGCATCTCCTGTTCTTTCTTAACTTCTTTTAGGATTTCCTTCCCACTCATGAGAAGTATGCTTGTGCTGGCTTCCTCTTTCACTTTCTTCTCCTCTATCGATAGAAACATGTGTGTCCTACCATTCTTCTCCAAGGTGTATGTATTCATCCTCCCATAATGAATGACATTCCTGTCAAACTGCCATGGTCTTTCCAACAAAATATGGCATACATCTATGGGAATTACATCACATAGAATTTCATCTCTATATCCTCCTATCATAAATTCAACCAAGCATTGTCTAGTAACCATTACTTGTTGTGCTTTCTGCAACCATGAGACTTTGTATGGATTTGGATGTGCAGTTGTCTCCAGCTCCAATTTCTCCACCATCTCTATGGATACTAAGTTATCAGTGCTCCCATTTTCAATTATCACCTTGCATACTCTGTCTTTAGTCTTGCAAGTTGTTCTGAAGAGACCGTTCCTCTGCACTGGATTTTCAACTTCTGCCTCTGGTTTTAAGAGAACCTTTCTCAACATTAGGGATGTTCCATCCTCTGCTTCTTCTGCTTCAACATTCCTTCTCTGTGCTTCCAAAATGTGAGCTTAACCTCCTCATTATTTCTTTTTCTCAGGACATTCCCAAGACACGTGCCCTATATTTCCACATGAATAGCACCTTACTTCTCCTCTGCTTCTTCCTCTTCCTCTAGAATAACTTCTTCCACCATATCGTCTTCCTCGAGAACTTCCTCCTCTTTTCAAGTGACTGTGTGGTTTCTCATTCTCGTATTTGGATTTATGTGCCTTGTCATGGGAAACTCCATTGCCTTTGTTCAGGAATGGGATTTTACCTCTGCCTCGTTGAATTTTTTTTCTGGCCAACTTATCCTCTACCTTCAGTGCAAACTGATAAGCGTCCTCTACTATCCTTACTGACATCATGCTAATCGCATCCTCGATTTCATACCTCAGGCCATTTATATACCTGGAAACTTTTTCTTCATCTTTCTCTCTTTGTCCAGTTCTGATGTTCAGCTTGTAGAACTCCTCTGTGTACTCCTTAACTGTCCTACCCTTATGCCTTAGGTTCTGCAAATTCCTGAACAGATTGATCTGATAATATTTGGGCATGAATTTAGCCTTCATATTGGCTACCATTCTGTCCCAATTCTTTATCTTTTGTTTTCCTTTGCTTCTCCTCTCAACCTGCAGTTCATCCCACCACAGTGTTGCATGCCCTTTTAGTATGGTGACAACATGTCTCACCATCTTCTCCTCATTGACATCTTCATAGTCTAAATATTTGTCCATGGATATTATCCAATCCAACAACTCTTCAACATCCAAATTGCCTTCATACATTGGGACCTCTATCTTAGCTCTGGCTCCCAATCTAACAACTGCTCTCAACAAGCGTTCTTCGACAACCTTATCTCCTGTAGCTTATTCAACTTCTACTTCTTCACTCTCTGCATCGCTGATGTCTCCAACACCAAGTTCTCTCCTCTACGTTGCCTCCATCTCCTCTAATCTTGCACGAATCTCTCACATTTCTCTTTGTACATCCCGATTGGAAAAAGGAGGTTCCACTCATCTCCTCGATGGCATTGTGTTGACTGTCTGTCACACGCAAAGTACAACTTCAAGTTATTTTGTCTCCTCTCCTTTGCCTGCTGTCTGCAAGCAAAATTTAGCTTTGATTGTTACACATTATTTTGGTCATTCTAATGATGATATCACAGACATGTTTTCAAGCTCCCAACATGACTTTTTCCTGAGAAGAGAAACTTCTTTCCTCCTCTACAAAGCTTATTTTTAGAAAGGGTCCACAGGTTTCCCATACTACACAATGTGGAAATCCATCATTTCTGTAGGCTGCCCTATATCTGGCCTACAGGATTTCCACAGGCTGCTATATAGGCAGGGTGCGGCGATGTTCCAAAGCTAAAAGAGGAAAGAGGTTTCACGAAGTTTCTAGAAGGGGAATCTTCTAGAATGTGAGGTGGCGTCTATATGGTTGCGATCCTAATGGTTTCTTTGATTTGGTGGGATCATCCTCATCCTTTTAACCACTTCACCTTCTCCTATATAGACACGAGCTTCTCATGGAAAAGGTTAAGCACATTTGAGCAAGATCAAACAGAGAATTGGTGAGAGAATAGGCTGAAGATTGTGTGAAGAATCCTATTCTTAGTGATGCTTGAGGACTCCATTTTTCCATCAAGTTTTGTGGATTATCTTCATGCAAATTTCGGAGCAAGCGTATGTGTGTGTTGGAACAAAGGACCACTAAAAGGGAACTTGCGACATCAAGGCAATTCGGTTGTATCTTCCACTTTTCATTAATATAATACGGTGACACGTATCTTTCCCATAAAATGATTAGTATTTTATTACATGATTCCTTGATCACATGTTTAGGTTGTCATTGAGTTCTACTATTATTGCTTTCACATCAGTTGGTTTGTGTTATCGCAGATATGATTCTACAAGAGCACTAGGGTGAAGCGGGGACAACAAAGATATAAGGAAGTGATTCATAAGGTACGTTATCTATTCCTCTTTGGATAGTAAACTCAATAATTGCAACTTAGGGAAGGCATCTTGTTCCATCTTGTTTTGTTCTAGATCTAGGTGGATCTAGGGGGATCAGTTCATGTCCGCATCTACCGATTTACCCAATAACAAAATTGGTGACTCGTTGGGGAAGCATCGACTAGTTTGTGGTTTTTTGTTGGCCATTTTATTTTGACCTATTCTTTTTTCTTGATATCAATCTCCGAGTCTCTGGGAGACACATTCACTCTCCCTGGGTTTAAAAGTCCACTTAAATGTTTTTCCTTTCCCCCCAAATTTCTTGATTTTTCAAACACATCTGCACTACACCTTATAGATAGCCTACGGAAACCATTCATTTCCTCACCCTCGTAGTTCCTTCTAGTGTGGGATTTCAGCATCCTGCATGTTTCTAGCTCACATAAATCATTCATTTCCACACTGTGTTATACTTCCCATCTGCGACAGCGTTTGAAATTTTTTTTTGTGTTGGATTTTGGCTTCTACTATGTCCGAGTTTTGCTTTAGTTAGCTGGGCAAGGATTTTTAATGCCGTTTCTTGACTTTTACTGATTGTTTTAGCTCGATCTTGATTGGTTTCAAAAATTGAACACCTCTCTTTTGATATTTTTTTTTTTGTCGACAAGGATATAATCTATGGACTTACATCTGAGTGCTTGCTCGATCAAAGGTCTTGGTTTGGGTTTGGATTTGGATTTGTAGGTTGGTTACATCTTCTGGATTGCTTAATGATCATAAAAACATTTCTTATTCATATATGAAGAGACTTTTTCTTATCAATTTTTATTTTTATCTCCATTGAAAGATCGATTTGGGTGTTTGTTGAGTGTTTTATTTTCATTGATTGCTTATCCTTTCTTAGTTCCATCCCTGTCTTGGTTTCTGGAAAGGAAAAAATTAAAGTCTTTTTAGTCTTTTAAGTAATCATTTATTCAGAAAATATTGGCATTTGAAACATTGAAAGAGAACGAATAGTGAAATTACATTGTTGATGATTGTTTGAAGAAAGGAATTGTACAACGTAGTTTGCATTGTTCCAGAAAAATTCTTTCTCCCTATTGTAGATAGAATTCATAGAACAAAAGTTTGCATCATTCATTTCTATTTGCACGTTATTGGGTCAAAGTCTCACATAACACAGTTTCATTCCCGTGTCCCTCTTGAGTAACAACAACCTTTAATAATATTGCGAAACTCTAAAATTCAACTAGTAACTTTTTCTAGGGCTCTTTTACACCAACATTAGCTAGGATAGAGCTTTGGAATAGGCAGTGAGACACACTCTCCAAAACAAAAAACACAAAATAGTATCTTGTGATAGGGAGTGTCCAAATCCATTTGCAACATTTTGTCCTGGGAGGCCCTTCTCACACAAGGGTCAAACCTGAGGTTGCGTTGAGATTGGTAGAGTCACTCACCCTACTTTGTTGGTCTCAGTGTAGAGATTGCATGTATTATGGGGGTCACTTGAAGGTAAAACCACAATGATGAGTGGAAGCCTCTCAAGTTGATTTCAGGCTCGATACCCTCCCCTTGCATGTGGATTGGACTGTCGACAATTCCCCCAGGCATCATTGTTGTTTGTGGTAACTTTAGTAGCCTATCTTCTTAGGTTCTTACACAAGGTGACTGTAGAGGGGCAAGTCTCCACGGTACCTAGAATCGACGTTGGCCAGAATCACTTGGGCGCCTTGGAGGGTATACCCACGATTATGTGTGGGAGCTTGAACCAGGGTGTAAGTCCGTTAAGCAGGTCGTCAACGTAACTTTTCCACCCTAGCCCAACCTCTTCTTGTCTCGACTTTACGACGTTGGATTTCATCACCAACTAGTGACTTCGGAATAAGAAGGTCTTGTTTGCTTGGTTTTGATTCCTAGATTTTACTAGCGAGTGTTGTTTGTTTACGTAGTTGGCCATTGACCCTCTATGTTGTTCACATAGGATGACCCTCTATGTTGTTCACATAGGATGAAAGGACTACCTCTGGAAGATCCAAAAGTTTCTCAACCCTTTCTTCCTAACCCATCGGAGGATTCTCCTCAACAGAGTGAGATCCAGGACCACGTACCTTCATATCCGGAAAGGAACGATTCTCTATAGAGATTTCAAATTGTTTCTGACCCTCTAGAAGCTTTCCGCCTACCTTCTGGATACGAGAGATGTATTCTCCAACTCAATTCATCCAGAGAACTTGTTATCAACACTTCTGGATTACCTCCTGAAATTGTCGCCAGCCTTAACGAAGATCCTTATTTGAACACTGAAATAGCTTAGAATCTTAATTCTAGAAGGAACCCTCCTACCTCAGAGACATGAGTTGAAATACCTACCTCTTACGAACCTCTCAAAACATCTTACATGTTTACAATACCTTTAGATCACTTTAACAATACAACATGCTATTATTTTCCCGGCTCAGAAGCATTTTTAGCTGGTTCCAGTTCAACCATCCCTCTTCAGCAGGACCATTCCACAATGGTCCCAAATACTATGATTATTCCCACCGGGAATATGGTGGCTAGCCAAACACCTATTGGCACACCACTTTTACCTAGTCAGATCCCATCACTTCCTCTTGGGTATAATGCGTTGAATGCTTCTATTCCAGTTCCTACCCAAGTCCCATCCAGAACTCCTGGAGTCTTCACTCCTCCTGAGAAAAATCTTGCTCCTGGTTTTATTCTGACACTTCCTCATCCCCCTTCCGGAGGGTCTTATCCACCCCTCACTGGTGGATCCGAACCTAGTGGCATTACTCAGTCTTTCACACCTAATTTTCAGATTCATGTTGGTAGACAATTTAATCCTGGGGGCCAATTTCAACCCCTTCTTAGAAGTCAAAACCCAATGGGGACACAACCTCCACCCACCCCACCCTATGGACAGAACATCTCGACAACTTTAGCCCAGTATTGGAACTTTCTTACCCAGGGAAATACTCAATCAAATGGGGGGCAACAACCTCAAGTCACCTCTTTCATACCCCCTGGTATGGGCCAACCTTACCTCGTGACCTCCAATTCCATTTGGGGTTCGAACGTTCCATCTACTATCCCTTTCTAAGAGAATGTACCTAATCAGTACAACCCCATGGGCTATTTTCCACCACACCAACAATCGAATTTGCCCGGATCTTTGCATTATATGCAAAATGCTTATGGTCCTACTGGTATAATGATGGGACTTCCTCCCTAAAGTCACCAGTACCCTCAAATGAATAAATAGTTACCCTTTTTAGCCACTTTGGACCTCCTTGATCTGTCTCAAATTTTGAATGATCCTATCCGTCACTCTCCTCATTAGCCTGTCATACCAACCAAAATACCATCCAATATTCCTAAGTTCGATGGTAAACCTGGAGAGGACCCGAACAATAATGTAATTACTTTCCACCTTTGGTGTTCATCCAACTCTTTGATGGATGACTCCATTTAGTTACATCTTTTTCAACGAACTCTCATGGGTTCAGCCACAAAGTGGTATATAGAATTACCACGAGGATTATTCACCGATTTCAATACCCTAGCTATGGCTTTCCTCACTCACTACCAGTTGCCAATCCATTATGAAATGGGGACTGAGATTTTGAGTTCTTTCAAGAAAAGTAAAGCCACTCATATCTCTGATGACATTCATGAGTGGAGACGAAGCCGATGTCTAATCAAACGCGATCTTCCCGATTAGTTATTGGAAGAATGGTTCATGAAATCCTTTGTGAATGACATATCTAAAGACATTTCTATGGGTAGAGTTGTCACAAAATAACAAGCAATCAGTCGTGCTCAGTATCTTGATCTTGTTTATTCACAAACATGTACTCTTTACGATCTGCTCCCTCATGCACCTCATCCTTCTACCATGACCACCTCAACAACCCCAACATCTTCTCATGCCACTGATGGTGTGATAGGTACTTTCCATGCTCAACCTCAATATGCACAGACCTCTCATACCACGCCCAAATCCCATGCTTCTAATGTTCAAACTTCTTTGACACCCACCTCTCCCAAAGGTAAAACTTCTGAAGTGAACGTCGTTCAATCGACTCCTACCGGTAAGAATAAATTTAAAAAAGGGAAGGGTAGGAATAAGGAGGATAAGAATAACAACCCACAATCTGATAAGACCAAGACACAACCTGCTGAAGATAAGGATAAATGCAAACCTTGCTATCCTTTTCTTATCTGTGGTGATGATCACTACACGAAGGATTGTCTGAGACGTGCTGAGGTCACAAATTTCCTCCAAGGGACCCCAAAACCTCCTACACTTGTCATCTTGTCTCAACCCTTCCCTTCTCAACAATAGGCTCAATTGGTCATCCATGATCAACCTTCTTCCTCCACCACCTCCTATTTACTTATGTATAATGGTGATTCAAAGATGAATGAAATCACACTTACCACTCGTGCCAAAGATTACCCTTCCTCCAAGGAGAAAGTTGACGACATACCACCTTCATTGGTTAAACAATCTCCCTCAGCTCCACCTTCCCATGGTCCTCTTCATATCGAACGACCAAACCCTGATACAATCCTTCATCATCCTCCCAAGGGCGTTGTTCGAAATTCTAATTTCAATCCTCATGCGCGTGCTGCCCAAAACTACAGCATAGTAGAAGATCTGGCACAAGCATCGTCTGCGATGTTCGCCCTCGAAGTCCTTTAGAGTTTTCCTACACAACGAAAGGCATTGTTGAAATCTATCGGTGGAATCGACCCTACGAATACAAATTTAATAATCTTTGACTTGGAAGATCACATTCCAAGGTTACCCCCTCAGCTCACATTTGAAATCCAAGTTGTTGTCTCCGACAAGATCATTTGTAGAACAATTATTGACGAGGGTGCCTCGACGTGTGTCATGTCTATTGCCTGCTAGAAATCCATTGGCTCTCCTCCATTAACTGAATCACACAACACACTCAAATCCTTTATGGTTCTATCTTTAAACCTTACGATGTCCTCCAGTCATTTCCTATTACGTTAGAAGGCAAAATGGTCAACGTTGAAGTTGAGGTCTTTGACGCTCCTCTCGATTACAGTCTTTTACTTGGCCATAGCTGGATTGATTCCATGTGTGCAGTCGTGTCTACTCTTTTCCATATCGTGCACTTTCCACATTAGGGAAAAGTAGTTACAGTAGACCAGCTGGCCTTCTTTAACTCCGATACATGTACCAACAACGTACCTTTCATTGCAAAGACACCCCCTGGGTACGAGAATGTCGGTGTGGGTCTACTAAAATATTCCACTCTGATGGGTACGTTTCTAATCCCACCACCCGACGTTCCACCTCCTTTGGTTGCCTCGATTAACATGATCTCCACCTCTATCTGTGAACCCTTCCAGTCTTCTGACCCATGGATAGTACCCTAACCTGGTGATTATATCCACTACGACAACCAGATGCCTTTAAGTCCGATTGAATCCACTTACCAAGCCATTCAATCGACTGACCCTTCTACTCCCTCTCTCGGTGATTAATCTCCTGACTCATTCCACGTCATTTTTCCCATGGACGAGATGATTATGTTGGTTATGTCGATGGAAGATACCCCTTGGGATGATGGACATCATCGTTCCAATCTCTTTCTCGAAGAACACACCATCGAGAGTTACCAATGGATCTTGACCCCATCGACCATTGTCGTTATTTCTTCGGTTCCCGACTGCACACACGATGTGTTGTATGAAGGGAATTTGAGTAACATTTCACTCTCCAGCCCCCTCAACATCTCTATTAAACCTGGAGTTGTTGAAAATATCCACATCGGAACTTCCTGTTCCAACGATGAGGTTGTCACATATAAGTCACTTTTTCAAGAATTTCATGACATATTTGCGTGGAGCTACGAAGAGATGCTCGACATTGACCTCGATATTGTTGTACACGAAATCAAGACGTACCTGGGTGCCAAACCCATCTGGCAGAGAATTCGTCTGGTCCACCCCCGTAAAGCGGCTGCTATTAGGATTCAAGTAGAAAAATGTCTTAAAGTCGACTTTATTTATCCAGTGGCTTTGACTGATTGGGTATCCAATCTAGTTCTAGTTAAGAAGAAACAAGGTACGATCTGTGCCTGTGTTTATTATAGGGATATCAACAAAGCTTGTCCTAAGGACAACTTTCCTACCCCCTTCATTGACCAAATCGTCGACGATTGCGCTGGAAGTGAAATCTTCTCTTTGATGGATGGTTTCTTCGGATATAATCAAATCAATATCTTACCCGCGGATCAACACAAAACCACTTTTATTTTTCCTTGGGGCACTTTTGCCTACTGGAAACTGCCCTTCGGTTTAAAGAACGTCGGTGCAACGTTTCAACGTGCTATGTCTTATGATTTCCATGATATTAATCACATTGTACAACCATATTTAGATGACCTACCAGCACATTCCATGAATCGTAGTGATCATCCGACCCACCTCCGAGCCATTTTCCTTCACTATTGGTTCTATCGTATACGCTTAAACCCACACAATTGTGTCTTTTGTGTGGAGTCCAACCGACTCCTAGGATTTATTGTGTCATGTCATGGGATCAGGGTAGATCCTTTTAAGGTCGAGGTGATACTCAATCTCCCTCCTCCTTCCTCACTTCGCCAGCTACAAAGTTTGCAAGGGAAGGAAAACTTTCTACGTCGTTTTATCACAAATTACGCTGAGCTAGCACTTGGATTTACTCGACTATTAAAGAAAGGCTCTGAGTTTGTATGGGACACCACTACCAAAAAGCCTTCAAATATTTGAAATTAACTTTAACCCATACCCCACTACTTTTCCCGCTCGATTATAGTCGATATTATTTCCTTTATCTCATTGCTTCAGATTCAACCATCTCCATGGTTCTGGTCCAAGAAGACGATTTACATGACAAACATGTCATTTATTATTTGAGTTGGAGTCTCATGACTGCCGAAGCCAAGTATTTACATGTTGAAAAATTGGCCTTGACAACTTTCCAAGCTTTCCAATGATTCCGTCACTATATCTTACTACACAAGACCACTATCATTTCTGATTGCAACCCCATGCAACACATTCTTACACGACAATTTCTAGGGGGAAAATACTCCAAATGGATATTCATTCTCTATAAGTTTGACTTAGAATTCGAACGTGCTAAGTCCAATAAATCCCTGGTGTTTTCCGAACTCATATGTGACCTTCCCTGCACTGAAACAGAAAACACAGCAGGGGATTCTTTACCCGATGAGTCCCTTTTTCTGATAAGCTCTGATGACCTTTGGTATGGGGATATCATTGTCTATCTCCAAACTTAGACTTTCCAGCCCGATTTATCTAGCACTGACCATCGTCGAATACACTACCAAGCCCTTCAGTACATCATCCTCGGTGACACTCTTTATCGCCATGGGGTTGACTCTGTTTTTCGACGTTGTCTCACCTATGATGAAGCTGAGAAAGATTTAAATGAATGCCACTCTGGAGCATGTGTTGGTCACATGTCTGGGTATGCTACTGCCCAGGAGATCTTACATGCAGGGTATTTTTGGCCTTCTTTATTTAAAGATTGTATTACTATCGTTCAAAAATTCCATGCTTTCCAAACATACAACAATAAAATAAGATCTCATCCCGCTCCCTTACACCCTGTAGTTTCCGTTGGACCTTTCGCTAAATGGGGTATCGATTTCATGACTTGTAACCCTCACTCGGCCAAGGGGGCATGAATACATTAATCTCTAATACCACTTGATGCAACCCCCCATTTCTCTCCTAAGGGTTACACGACCTCCCAGTCAAGGATCTTTAACTCCGAGCCAAATTGGCTCTCTGAGACCTTGATGGTCTCACTTACAAACTACCATGAGTCTATTTGGTCCTCTGTTGCAGGTTATATGGCACTCCCGACCTCCTTCTTCGTGTGACTGAACCCTTAGGTTTCAGGCGCGAGATCTCTTCTCGTTATCCCCCTGTCACATGTGACCTCCGACTATGTCGTTGCGTAAGTAAATGATTGCGGACACATCCAAGAGTGGTTTAGGATCAACCTCTTTTCTCCCCACAATTTACCTCTAGTTGTCACATACCTCTTCACCGATATCATGGTTTTGATTGCGGCTTGCCCTCAAAATGTTAGTGTCCAGGCTCTTTCTGGCCCCATAATTGAGCATGACCGTCAATCTTATGATCTTGACGGGGATTTCTGGCCCCACAATTAAGCGTGACCGTCGATCTGCCTCTTCCAAGCCAACGATTTAGATCTAATTCTCCCAAATTGGGTGGTTGATATTGACATTGGGTCTTTACCTAGAGCCCATAGATTTATGCCACCTGCTCTTTGCATCAGATGATTGAAGTTTACTTCAGGTCTTTATCCAGGATCCACAGATTCGTGCCACCTATTCTTCAGATATCACGGTTGAGATCTACTTCAGACGATCCGACACTTGATATTTCCTTCAGACGATCGGACGGTCCCAAATTACTTAGGGACTTCAGAACTTTGGCAAGTCCCCTCTCTTGCGTGTGCAAAATGATAAGGCTCATGCACCTTGATTTGATCGGATGGTCGTTGGTCCTCTGAATCGGTGATCCAACGACCACTGTCTCTCTCCATCCTGAGCTTCCGACTTCCTCTAACTAAGAATAATTTCTAAGTATTCAAATGTCTCAACCTTTGTGCCACCTGGGAGTCCATCTCTTGGACCTCGACTAAACTTCTGAAAAGTGCTATCTCTCCTGAGCTTGGTCTTCGTGAAGATTTCAACTTCCCGCGCACTCCTTGCATTTCAAGGAATTCAATAAACTCAGATCCGAAGGATTTATTGAAAATAAATTCTTCTTGCCCTCTTGGCATTCTCCTTTTTCTTGATGCACACCTTGTAGAGCTCCTCCTTACAGAGTGTTCAGTAACTCTGTCTCTCTCTCTCTGAACCCAACACAAAGTTCTTTCTGTGCACTCCTTGCACTTCTATTAGTGAAGATTCAATGGTATCTCTC
Organism: Picea engelmannii; assembly: GCA_009831015.1. Taxonomy (NCBI): domain Eukaryota; kingdom Viridiplantae; phylum Streptophyta; class Pinopsida; order Pinales; family Pinaceae; genus Picea; species Picea engelmannii. Next base: position 882,589 of record ML782335.1, on the reverse strand, counting down.
CTGATCTTCTCTGAGGTTAACTCACCTATGTCAATGCACTCCTTGTGGACTATGTGCACTCCTCACACTCAAAACTCTCATGAGAGAAACAATTGAAACTTATACTAACATATCACAGTTTCATACATTCATTTACGGAAGCAACAATAACAGGAAATTTGAAAGCAATAACACCATCCACACATTGGATCAATTTTCCTATGTTATATTCATTCAAAATAAAAATGGCTATAGCTTTAATCAAACAACAACTAAAAACTCAGAAATCTCCTACTAACTTGCAGTAGCCTCATTTGGGTGTACAAAACCTCTATTTATCTCAGAGAGTCCTTAGGGTTCTTCCCGACTACTCATCTACTCAAAATGAAAACCTAACTGCTACCGAAGTTCCATTACATTCAAGGCTAGGAGTGAAACTCCCAGATCACTCGTGATCATCAGCTTCTAAGTGCTTGATCTTCTTCCGTTTTTCCAATTAGCTCCAAAAGATTCGCAGTAACTCCCATCCTTTCAGATTCTGAAATGATCCCCAGGTGTTGATTTGTCCTGCCACGTGTGATCGCTGAAGATGCTCATGCATCCCTTTTGTATGGGACAACCAAGCACAATGATCATTTGATTCCTTGAAGAAGGCCTTGATTTCTGCCCCATTGTTGAGTCCTCTTGATTATGGTCAAGAATTTTTTATCTATCTTGCAACCTCTAAATACACCATTTGTATGGTGCTTGTCCAAGAGGACAATTCACAAAAAGAACATGTGATATATTATCTTAGAAAAGGTCTTGTTGGTCCATGGATTCGATACTTACATGTTGAACAATTGGCCTTGGTAATTGATTATGTTGTCCAACATTTACTGTATTACATACTCTTTTGTAAGACCACTATCATATCGTACTCCAACCCAATGCAACATATCTTGAGTAATCAAATTATTGGGGGAAAATACTTGAAGTATATTTTCATGTTACAATACTTTGAACTAGAGTTTGTAACTTCCAAATCCAAGAAGTCTTTAACCTTCACTAAGTTGATGCTCGAACTTCCCTGAGTCAATGATGAACTTGTGGCTAATGATTCTTTTCCTGATGAGTCATTATTTATCATTGACGCATTTTAACGTTGGTATGGGGATGTCTTGGTATATCTCTAGACCCAATGTTTTCATCCTTAGTTATCCTACAATGAGCATCAGTTCATATGATATCAGGCCAAACAATGCCTCATTATTGATGACACTTTGTATCATCAAGGGGTATATTGGATTTTATATCGATGTCTTGTCCATGAAAAATATGAGTGAGTTTCAAATGATTTCCATGATGGATTATGTGGTCGTCATATCTCTAGGCTTGCCACTACCCATAATATCTCGCACATAGGATAATTTTGGCCCATGGTCTTTAAGGATTGCATGAATGTGGTCCAAAAGTGTAACCCTTGTCAAGTTTTTACTCATAAAATGAACACTCATCCTGCTCCATTACATCTTGTGGTTTCCATTGGTCCCTTTGTTGAATGGGGGATTTATTTCATGACATGTAAGCCTACCTTGGCTAATGGCCGTGGTTACACCATCATGGCTATTGAATACTTCACTAAGTGGTTCGAGGCATTGCCTATTGTTTCTAACGATGGCACCAAAATGAAATGATTCATGTTCAATGACATCATAGCATGTTTCGGTGTACCTAATACTATTGTGATAGACCATGGGTCCCATTTTCACAACAAAATAATGACCAAAATAGTTGTGAGGTTAGGTTTTCATCATGAGAACTCAACACATTATTATCCTTAGTCGAATGGTTAGGTTGAAGCCATCGATCGGGAACTACAAACTATGATCCAGATGATGGTAGGGAAACACAAGAATAATTGGCATCTTATGTTATTTTTGGTATTATGGGCCTACTAGACCTCAACTAAGATTGTCATTAGGTTTACATCGTTTCAACTAGTTTATGAAGTGGAGGTAGTCCTACCAATTGAATGTGAAATTTCGTCACTTAAACTAGTTGTAGCACTCTTTCCAAATATTTCCGTCAAGGAAGAGAATCTCTTGTATTTGGCCCATCTTAATGAACAATGTCGAGAAGTTGCAATGGCCAATGAGACTCATAAGAAATGCGTCAAATACCAATTGAAAAAATGATTTGACCTCGTGTCTTTGTGGAGGGTGACTTGGTTTTTGTCTATGATCACGACAATGATGAGTTAGGTGCAGGTAACTTTGAACACCTTTGGCATTGTCCTTACATTGTGAGATCTGAGTTTCAAAAAGGGGCCCATAAGTTATTAAACTATGATGGAAATACAATCCTATAGCCTTGCAACATGCTATATCTGAAAAAGTATTATGCATAAGTTGCATGGCCTCATGGTACTTTATATATAATTTATTTTATTTTGGTGTGGTGTGAAATTTTATTTATGTGTTTATTTTTTCTCGATTAGATGCTTATCATGCTTTATGCTTGATTTTCATATGTCAATGTCCACCTTGGTCTACTTAGGATTATTTTATGACACTAGCCTTAGTACTCAAAATATTGCTTCCACCACCTAGGTTATTTTCTTTCCTACTGACGAACTCATGAGTTCAATAGACATATGTCCTATTCATGCAACCAACAACATTGTGGAGTATAGTGTGGTCGTCAAGCTCTTGTCTGAGGCTTTTTTCTCAACATTTGCAAGTTAGTTGTTAGGTTGGATTCCCAACTAGTGGTATCTTAGTTGAATCATACCTATCTTGTCAGAATTCCTCTATTACTTCGTAAATATCTAAGGGTTCATCTTCTTGAAAGGTATTTTGAGCATATTGATTACCATGATATTCCAAGAGGATATAATGCATTGGTTGATATTTTGGTTAATAATGTGTTAAATTGGCATTAGTCACATTAGTTAAGCATTGCATTTAAAAAACATGCATGTACATATAAACATGGGTTTCATTCACATCATTAGAACACCATANACACACACACACACACACACACACACACACACACACACACACACACACACACACACACACACACACACACACACACACACACACAAGAGTGTTTGTTACATCATCTAGTCTCAAACATTGTGTAGCATACAAAATTGGGTTGTATGTAATGTAATGCTATAATATATGTCATGTGACTAATCCTATCATCGATAGTACAAAAAATGGGATACTTTCATCTAGCATCTAGAGGAACATGTGTCTCATGGTAGCACACTAATTCATGGGCTACTCACCTCAACATACAAACAAAAGAGTGAGGCACATCCACTACATGGCACTATAGTCTATAATGGAAATCCTCCATGTGCATCATGGGGACACCCATAGTCAATCCCTCTAGGTTCCTCCACACCTCACGGAGGTTCCCAACATCATCCTCGTCCTCTTCTTCAAATTTTTTCTCATCACTTTATTTTCATTGGAGGCAGGCCCATCCTGTTGGTCATGTTGGTCCTACATATGTGTCATGAGAGCACATCTTGATTAGCTATGCTACACAACTATAACTATAACTATAACTATAACTATATATATATATATATATATATTCCCAAAATACAAAATCATTTTAAAATTCTCAAAAACCTTAAAAAGTTTTCACAAGTCACTCGTTCCTACCAAGGACCCATTAATCCTTAGGGGGTAGTGTCAACTTTGCATCATGGTAGAAGCCAATCCCTTCATATGGAAATCCCTTGATCACTACGATTTGTTCATTCCACCAGTCAAAGAAGTCATGTCCAAACCGACTCACCACCGTACCTCCCTCGACTCAAGTCATGCAGTCAGTCCACCATACCATATTGGGATCACTGGGACCTACAAATGGTGTGGAGAATTTGGGGAGCTCATCTAAGGGATTCTCTCTAGGAAAATGATACTAGGATGGAACCATAGACGAATTGTTTTTGTCAACTATAGAAATTCCAGACCCCAACTCAGTTTCAAGTCTCAATGAGACAACATATTTTAATGCCCAACCCACATTGGATTTACAAATGAAAATTAGTTACCAGAAAATTAAATGCTCATAAACCAAAACACATGAAGTATGCTACAACATTTAAAATCATAAATAAACACACCCAAAAATTTGCACACAGATATTTTGGTCAAACTTAGACCCTTGAAAAACCCACAAGGGGAAAACCAGTGAGAGAGGGGAGGATTTTATTATTTTCAAAGTTCAGAGAAAAAAACTTTTACAATAGAGATATTATCAGCAAAAACTTCACAAACTTATCTCAAGTTTTTCCCAATCATATTCCTAAAAAACAGTGCCAATCTCCTTGAAAAACATGCCTAGAAAATATGAACAGTACGACCCTCATTTTATATTCATGTAGCTATATGGACGGTACGAAAATCACTTCATAAAATTATGCCCAATAGTCACCTCGATTTATGTGTAAGGAAATGTGTTATGGAAGCCTTGGAATGTGTGCCAATCTCCTCATAAATTTGTCTGCTAGTCTCCCTCAATTTCTATGCATACAAACATAAGTACACCCTCTAGAATTCCATACTATATGACCTTTGAAATTTGGTGTACTCTTTTCCTTGGTTTGCGTGATATCTCTCAGCCTTGGAATGCATGTAGCAACAAAAAAACTCTCCTCTATTTCTCTGCTCGACTCTCTCTGTTGTGGGGAAATTCTACCCTACGGACTGACAAGCTAGGGCTTAAACTTGCATGCAGATCATGACCCTTCAGAAATTACTTTTAACCTTCTACCCCAAACCTAAAACCCTTTTCCACATGTAAACATGGGAAGAACCAACTAACCTTTTTATCGACGGTTGGTGTAGATCCTTCGTTGTGCTTTATCCCCTTTGCTTCTGTTGCTCCTTCCAAAAAGCGGTCCTGCAATCAAGACAAAACTACGCATGCATGCTATTGTTCTACTAGAGGGTTAGAGACTAAGCACAAATCAAATAAAACATATAAGACTCGTGCATTGGGACGGGAAAAGTACTCTTTATTAATCTCAAGATGAATCAACTTACAATGATAATAGAGATCGGCCACCGTTCCTTGATCCTGATCCTGGGCTCCTCCGCTTCTTTGTCCTCCAACTGCTTTGCTTGAATTCTCCTAAAGCTTGAGGAAAGGCTAAAGGGTTGGGACAAAACGGATTCGGAAATTGGGCAGAGTTTCTTTGCTTTGATTTTCCTCCTTTGAATAGTACCCCTACCCCTTCTTTTATAGGCTAGAAGGAGCTAGGGTTTTAGACGAACTCTCGGCCATGCATGGCTGGGAGTTCCAGTTAACTGACCCAAAGATTTTCGTTCCGTCGGCAAATTTCCTGATTTTTTTCTTTGTTAGGTAAACATGGGCTGTAGTGGGCCAGCCAGCGTTCCAACGCATGCAGTATAAGGCTTGCCAGCGTTCCAATGCACCCAACAGTGGGTTAGGGCGCGGGTTGTTTGATTTAAGAGGTTTTTTAAGAGTCTGTTCAGCATGGCTTTGGAAATGAAGGGAAATGAGTTGGCCTGATGCCAGGTAAGCATGGATGGTGCAATTTAGGGTTATAACAGATGCCCCCTAATGTGTGAGGTCAGAAGAGCATCTGATGGCCGAAATACATTACCAATTCTTTACCAATCTGTACTGATATGCTGAATGAGTGAGCCCAGGAATCAGGAATCAAGAGGGGCCGTCTGCAAAAAATATCAACTGTCTCACCGAGGCGGGCATACCCATGCTCGGGATAAATCAGAACCATGTCAAATAACTATAAAGAGTAGCCGCGAACAATACACAACGGAGCTACATCTCGAAATCAGAAAGATATACATATAAAGTATCCATCTCCCAGAAGCTAATTTGGCCTGATGGCTGTACTTCAGAGCTCGAGCAACAACTTCAAAATCTTCTAAAACTCGGGTAGGAGTGTAATATGAGTGTATGACTTCACTACCCAGAGGTCTTCGACGGCTCGTCGGTTATGGAATTGATAATCTCGATGATCGGACTGAAGGCTTCAGTGATTTCGAACAAAGACTTGATTGGACGTTCAGGATGGCTGGGTATGCGGACAAGATACATATTGCAGAGGGGCCGAATCAGGCTTAGCGAAAAAATTCCCTTGGACAATAGCACGACAAGTGATAATACTCAGGCAACATATCTGTTAATCATAAGTCTACGAAGTAGGAGGCAACGCAAACTCTCCATTTGTTTGGAAGAGTAACCAAATGGTGGAGGACACAACTCTGTATAATGAGCAAAGCTACCTAAGGTCGTACTACATCCCATAGTCTGATGAATCAAACAGACAGATGTGATTTATCCAAGGGCGACTCACGATGCTGCCAATAAAGAAAATACTTTTTCCATCCTTTTTTTGGGGTATATTTGATTTTTTTGTTCTTTTTGATGATTTTGAAAAAGAATAAAGGAATAGTTACGTTACAATGGAGGAACGAGTATAGCAAACATACAAGATCGAGGCACAAGGACAATACTGATGTTCTAGGAAATGATACTCGGAAAAATCCTCCAGTGGCCAAAGGTGTTAAGACGCAAAGGCAAGTTGTTACTAGACTGATGGGTAAAGGATGCAAATGTGGTTGATAGAACACACAGTGGTAATGTCCTTCGATGTAAGTTTAACGAGCCCAAAGAAGGGAAGCTCGGTGATTTTTCATGTTTAGAGAGTCTGAAAAAGCATAAAAGGGAACTCCATTGGGGTACCTTTTTCGTCAATAGTCTAGTCGGTTCGAAAAAGGGGTAAACTAGCACCGATTAGACGTCAAGTCAAAACCATTTTAACGAGTGTGACAAGGACAAGATCACTCGGCTATTTTTTCAATTTTAAGGAGTTTGAAAAAAGCTTAACTATGGACTCCGTCAGGAATTTTCTTCTAGACCATTTTAACGAGTGTGAAGGAATAAGGTCACTCGGCAATGTTTTCAATTTTAGGGAGTCTGAAAAGAGCTTAACTATGGACTCCGGGGGGGTTTCTTTTTTGTAAATTTAGTCCCTCAGGCCCGAAAAAGGAATAAAATTATACCTGAGGATACTCTTCTAAAGAATGGACATTCAATAGAGTATTCCTTTGTTCGTACAGTTGACCATTCGGACCAAAAAAGGGGTAAACTACCGCTGGACAGACGTGACTTCAAATTTCAGTTTAACGAGCGTGAAAGGTCACAAGATCGCTCGACAATATTTTCATGTTTAGAGGGTCTGAAAAGGGCTTAAAAGGAGACCTGTTTAAGGAATGTTCTTCTGGACCAGTTTAACGAGTGTGAAGAAACAAGGTCACTCGACAATCTTTTCATCTTTAAGGAGTCTGAAAAGGGCTTAAAGAAGACTCCATGATGGTTACTTTTCTTAGTTAATCTGGACGAGATCGAAAAGCATAAATGCAGTCTCGCCGGATGTTGCTTTCGGATCTCAAAGTGAGCTTGAAAAACAACAAAGTTAGCTCATGATCGACACTTTGTGGGTCGATGCCTGGCATTTCCTCATAAGACCAGGCAAAAACGTCACAAAATTCTTTGAAAAGATCTGTGTAAATCTGAATCTCTTCGGGGGAGCAATCCGCTCCGACGAAGACATTCTCCATGACGCCAGGGTTTTGGGAGATGTTGATAGGTATAGTGGTAGTGATAGTCGCCATATTGCCCTCAGCATAAATTTCCTATGTAGCTAAGAGGTTAATGGGACATGGCTGATCTCCCGTCATGGTGATAGTGAATTCTCTTGCCTCGATTCGGGTCAAATCTGGGAGGAAATATGATCTGTGATGAAGATCGTCCCAAGGTTTGTCCGGACCAGTCATTGCTTCGATTATTGCTTTGTCAGAAGGAAAGACTAAATCTAACGAATCGATATCGGTAAGAGAATCCTGAGCCCAGATAGGCTCAAGAAGTGGATCCAACTCTTGTGCGGGAGTCGGATCAGAAGTAGCTGAAGCTTGCTGGACTCGAGAGTACTCTACTTCAGCGACTGACAAGGGCATGGACATGCCAGCGTGCCCTGTCTCATCCATCGTGGCTGATGGGGAAGGAAGAGTCTACGGATCCTGAAAGTAAGTCGTGTGAAACGATGAAACATGAAAAATCTCAGCCTTGTGGTGAGTCGATATAAATTTGACATCGCCATGAGGAGGTGGGAAATCGAAAGTACCCATCAAAGATGGGCACAAGCCAACTCCGAAGTTGATGACACCGGCTTGAGGATTATCAACCATGGGAACCGTGGATGCCCCCAAAGCTGGGTCAAGTCGAGAGAAGGATAATTGATCAATGGTCACTATCCGTCCTTCATGTGGAAACAATAAGACTCAGAAAACTGTAGCGACCACCGCTTGCATTGCATAAGTCCAACTACGACCTAACAATAGATTGTAGTCGATGGGGGCATCAACTACCTCTACTTCGACGCACACGGTCTTCCCCCCTAACTGCACAGGGAAAGAAGGAATGATGCCATGTGGTCGGAAAGAAATACCATTGAATGCAGTGAGGAGAGTAGGTGACGGAGACAACTCAGGTTGACCAATGGCTTTCCAGCATGCTAACGACATAACGCAAGTCGAAGCGCCCTCGTCTAGCACTGTGCGGAAGATATTCCGTGTAAAAGTTTTCGTGGGATGAGCCACTACTATCTGAAACGCGACGTGGTAAGGCAAACGAGGTTTCAAGTCAGTCGTATCTAACATGATGGTGCCCGGGTTACAACTCTCAGTAGATCCTAAAGCAGTCAACAAGGCTTTCCTCTGAGTAGGGCAACTTTGGAGGACCTCCAAAGCGGACATAGCGCAAGGGGTTTGTGATAGATCTTCCACCACAGAGTAGTTCTGGGCGGCCCTTGCGTTTGGATTGTGAGAAGCTCGCTTGAACGCACCTTTTGGAATGCGTGTCATTGTTTCACCCAATGTCTTCTCGATCTATAGAGGAAGAGATGGGATCTCGGCTTCTTTGCCTTTCTCATAGGCACTTGGTTTGCTATAGTCGTGCGCTCTAGTCGTTATGAAAGCATCACTTTTAACCATATATACGTTCGCGGAAGATGAATTGTTTGGGGGAGGGCAGTTTTCTTGGCTGCCCCCCTTGACACTTGTAGAGGTTTGAGTTAAATTTTTCCCATGCTGAAAGGGATTACTCAACACGGCTTGTTGTTGCTGTGTGACAAAATTCTAGGCCTCGGCAAGTCGAGGGCATAGGTGGGTTGGGTAGTCTTCTGCACATAGGTTGCACAGATACCTCGCCTTCCACTTTTCTGTGGTGCCCTCGCCAGCATTATCAGTTGGTTTTTTATCCCCCTTACTCTTCTTGCGTTGTTTTTTCTTCCCTTCGGGCTGCTGGTTGGCCTTTGGGTTAGTCGTCTGTACGGAGTGTACTTTCAACGTTTGAGTAGGAGGAGCAGCCAAAGAAGTAGTCTGGTTGGCCGCTGAATGTTGTATAGATAACTGTTGCAATTGTTTTGTCAATTGCTCAGCGGGCTTAGTTTGTGCCAAGCCAACGATACCGTCAGCATGTGGTCCGGCTCTCTGTCTGGTTTTATCTAAAATTGATCGTGGTGCATCCAGCAGGATGTTGTACAATAGACCAGACTGAGAATAGATAAGCTCAAACTGTTGAGCTCTCATGATGGCATATTCCTCGGAGAAAACCCCTGAAGTCACGACGTCTTTGGATAACTGCGGAACTAAAGACTTAAGGAACCACTCAAGCAGGAATGCTGGTGGGATGGGTACCTTGATAAGACCCTTTCAGCGTCGCCACTCTCGAATATGATCCGAGATATGGTCCGCGGTTGTCTGCTCGAAATTAGCTAGCAACTCTGTGCCGGCGTCGTATCTCACAAGTAACTAGAAATGGTTAAGGAAGGCCATCACCAGTTCGCCAAAAGAAGAATATCGTGAACGATCAAGCTCTATGTACCATTTCGCGGCACTCCCAATAAGAGTGCGTTGAAACAATCGCAACTGGACGGAGTCATCTTTCAGTGAGTTAGATGAACACCATAAGTGGAAAGTAGTCACGTGATCACTTGGATCTTCGTTAGGCTTAGCCTCGAACTTTGGAATGTCCGAAGGCAACTTCGTTGGCATAGGAGGCCAACGCGGATCGTGACAGATAGGATCATTCAACAACTATGTTAAATCTGGCAAGTGTAACGTTGCCAAGAAAGGTAGTTTAGGCTGTTGCTGATAGCTGGGATAAAAGGGTCCTAGAGTTTGACTGGCACCAGGTTGCCAGGAAAAGTTTGGCTGCTGGCCCAGGTTTTGGTAGAAACCGTGGCCCTGACTAGCGTAAGGGTTTTTCATTTGAGGAGACATCATTTGCTGATTCCCCATGAAGGACATAGGATGTTGGGCATTCATCGTGTTTGACGGACTTTGGGAAGGATTACCCCATGTCGGTCCCGAGGGGAGAGGCATAGAAGTCTGTCCGGGGTTCCATTGACTGTGTAAAGAATTACCCCAGAATGGCATTCCAAAAGAAGGAATGGATCCTTGTCGTGAGTTCCAAGGTCCTGGTATTTGTGCCCCTGGCGCAGGAATAGTACCCTGTGCTGGAGTGGATTGTCCAAAAATGGGTGTGCCCCCAGATGGGAAAGTAGTGAATGCGAACGTGTTATTACCAAACGTCCCGTTCCAAACAAACGGTGACGAACCTACCAACAGAGTTTACGCAGGTGTGCCTTGACTCCCGGCTCCAAATGAACTTGTGTGTGTAGGCTGCCCGGCGGACTGCTAATGCAATCCACTAAGCGAAGGGGACGAAGGAGAGATATGACCCCCATCGTAAGGAAAAACATTGAAAGGGACATGAATGCCCCCAAGTAGACCTTGCAGAGGAGCATTAGAGCTCCCTGCCCCCAGACCCAAAGTTTGTAAAGTGGAGGAAGTGAGTACAGGACTTGTACCCGAACTAGGCATACCGTATGAAAACGAAGAGCCTGTCGCACTAGGTGTGTAAGAAGGTGTGGCCGCCACGATAGATGGGGTCGGTCCACTGTGCGACGTAGTTGCGGCCGAGACCATGGTGGCTCGGACCACCGACAAAGGCAAGTTAGGAGAAGCTTCTCCTGTAGTAGCAACAATGATGGGAATGGAAGAATTCCCAGAGGAAGTAACAGAGTTTGGTTCCATAACTGGGTTAGGCACTGACAGGCGGTCGTAAAATTGAATTGGCACAATAATGTCCGACCAAGTATCAGTGTTTGAGGTTTCAACCGATCCAAGATTGGCGGTTGACTCCTCTGGGAGTTGTTTGGGCTCAGAAGCCCCGGTTGCTTCAAAATACCCTTAATGGTCTAGCTTCCGCCTCAATGGTGGCGGGGGTGGCTCCAGTATAACCGGTGGCAGGCCCAGAAGCCTTCGTGACCGACGGAGCTCTGAATCCTCCACCGTGTGAGAATATTCATGACACGCTAAGGTCTGCTACATGAACAAATAGTAACACACACTAAAAGAAAGCCCTTAACAGATAAATCAAGCAAGCACTAAACTAGTTGGAAGAACAGTTACAACAACCAACACTAGAGCAACTTACCGGTGCAAGTGAAACTCGAATACGGAAGCACCCTCCAGGTATACTCTGCAAAGCGTGGCCCGATGTCTGTCCTAGGTACCGCGGTATACCCCCGCAGTCACCTGTGTATGTCCCTAGAAAATATTGGCAACTAGTTTTCCAGCACGTGAACAGTCACCAGGCAGGTACAATCTATAGTCAGGTAGACCACAATGAGCAGGGTATCAAGCTCGAAACCTGTCAAGGGTATCGAGAGAAAATGGTCCAGAAGACAATTGAGGACCTCGAACGGATTTGAAACCCACGAAGCCCCGTGGCAAATGCAAACGACGAAATCCCTTAACAAATCCTCGATATGTGTTCTCCACAACGCTCGGTCCAGCTTTGGAGGGGTTATCTCCGCTACCTTTCCTTACACGACCTCGTGTTTTGCCCCTGTGTTAGAGGGGGGTCCTGGATAACTTTCCGTAACTGGACTTCTACACTCCCTATTGACAGACTCCAATGTTTCGTTTGGGTGGCCTTGGAGAATTTACTCTCCAACCTATTCCAAGGCCCTAGTCCTAAGCTAGTGTATGCACCCTAAAAACAAAAAGTCTACTTGATTTTAATTAGCGTTGCTTTTAATGGACTTTTTAAGTCACAAGGTACGAAAGTGAAACTGATGGTGTGTAAAAGACTCAAAGAAAAATGAACAATAAAAGCTTGGAAACAAAAACTTTTACAAACAATGCAAAAACCAACAACTTTTCAACGAGAAAGACCTCTTTTTCTTTTGGAATTTTCTAAGATTTCATGTTAAAACTTATGAAAAGAGACTTCTTCCCTAGCTACTGATGCAACAACACAATCTTCAAACCAAGAAGAAAATGAAAAAAAAATATATTTTTTTAATTTAATTGCAAGATCACGCAACAAGGGAAAATGCTGACAAGCACAAAACCAAGAGAACGAAAATAAAACTCTGGCTTAAAGCGCAGATCGCAAAAGAATCAGAGCAAAAATGCGAAAAAGAAATCAAGACAGCACCGATTCTAACACTTGTCTAAAAACCATAAAACAAATTTTTTCTTTTGTCTTTTCTATCAAAACATCAACTAAAAAATGAAGGCTAAGGATAAGATGCCTTAACCTGCTGACTGTGCAACCCCAGACTCTATACCCCTGAGAGGAGCTCTTCTCACCACAGGAGGGGATGACTACCCCACCCAAGATGAAAAGCTACCAATCAAGCCCGCAACTGTCACCAAAGAAGCACGCGTGAAAACGCGTGCTGAGCTATAACAGCGCGCGGGTACCCGCGGGCTAAACCTGAACAGGCCGCGGGTCTGAATAAAAGCTAAGAAAAAACCACACACAGGAAGCCCAGACCTGAAAAAGGCCTCTGGTATTGACAACCAGGGTCTCTAAAAGGCTTGGATGATTTTACTTTTAACAGAAAAGGAAAATTTTGCAAAAAGAAAACAAATGCAAAGAAAAACCAACACAATAAGGCAGACTGAAAGCAAGACAATAAACCAACAAGACCCAGACAGGATCCAGAAAGCCCCCTGAGAAGGTAAACTTCTGACAGGGAAGAGGAGACTGCCTCTTAAGCTTCCTGGGCTCTACACGCTACTGAAACCACTACAGCAGGTGTTCAAACGCGGGCTGTAGAAGGTTTGGGCGCGGGTTACACGCGTGCATGCCTTCTGCAGGCCGCTTGTACCTCTGTGTGTCCCGAGAATAAATGTCAAGCAACAGTCAAGGAAAAACTGGTATTGATAACCAGGTTCCCTGCTAGCTTTGACCTAACAGGAAACAAATAAACAAAGAAACTGAAACTCTACTTCTTTGAACTACCCAAAAAACCTTCAATGAAATCCAGAAACCCTAAGAGTAAATCTCCCCAGTGGAGTCACCAATTCTGTTGTGGGGACATTCTACCCTACGGACTAACAAGCTAGGGCTTAAACTTGCATGCAGATCATGACCCTTCAGAAATTACTTTTAACCTTCTACCCCAAACCTAAAACCCTTTTTCACATGTAAACATGGGAAGAACCAACTAACCTTTTTATCGACGGTTGGTGTAGATCCTCCATTGCGCTTTATCCCCTTTGCTTCTGCTGCTCCTTCCAAAAAGCGGTCCTGCAATCAAGACAAAACTACGCATGCATGCTATTGTTCTACTAGAGGGTTAGAGACTAAGCATAAGTCAAATAAAACATATAAGACTCATGCATTGGGATGGGAAAAGTACTCTTTATTAATCTCAAGATGAATCAACTTACAATGATAATAGATATCGGCCACCGTTCCTTGATCCTAATCCTGGGCTCCTCCTCTTCTTTGTCCTCCAACTGCTTTGCTTGAATTCTCCTAAAGCTTAAGGAAAGAATAAAGGGTTGGGACAAAACGGATTCGGAAATTGGGCAGAGTTTCTTTGCTATGATTTTCCTCCTTTGAATAGTACCCCTACCCCTTCTTTTATAGGCTAGAAGGAGCTAGGGTTTTAGACGAACTCTCGGCCATGCATGGCTGGGAGTTCCAGTTAACTGACCCAAAGCTTTTCGTTCCGTCGGCAACTTTCCTGATTTTTTGCTTTGTTAGGTAAACGCGGGCTGTAGTGGGCCAGCAAGCGTTCCAACGCATGCAGTATAAGGCTTGCCAGCGTTCCAACGCGCCCAGCAGTGGGTTAGGGCACGATTTGTTTGATTTAAGAGGTTTTTTAAGAGTCTGTTCAGCATGGCTTTGGAAATGAAGGGCAATGAGTTGGCCTGATGCCAGGTAAGCATGGATGGTGCAATTTAGGGTTATAACACACTCTCTCTCTCTCATGCACTCTTCAATACTCAAGAAGAATGCCAAAGTGGTGTGCCCTTATTTCCCTAATTTGACCTCATCAGGGAAGGTGAAGAGTCATCTAATCCAATGGTGGAGATTAGACTAGATGGATGATGGATATTAAATGACCTTTTAGTCACCCACTTCACTTACTATTCATAAAGTCACTTTTAATTTCACATCTCATGAAATTAATGCACTAGGGACAACATTTGACACTTTCTCACCCTTAGGTGCCCAGGTGATGAGAAACACTTATCCTTGATACCTTTTAATTTAATTCAACATCAACCTCTCTTTCATCTTGTTAACTAATCCTTTAATTTTTCTAGTACACAAGAGCACCAGTCAAATACATTTGGGTTGATACATTGTACTACATACTGGATGTGTCCCTTTGATACTAGATGTGAGGTTGTTGAGCTTGTTGCTTCGTTGATTGTGAAGAGGATAATGTGTACAATAGGTCCATTACATCCCTGATTAGAAATTTGTTGTTGGTTTTCCTAACCCCACAATCATAGAACTCAACAACATAATCATTGATTTATTGGGCCAATCCACTTGGCCTGCCTGATAGGATCATTGATGGTCCATATTGTGACAATATGGTGATGAAGTAGATGTCCTCTACCTCAATAGTTATGCATTGATCACCCAGTTCAAATATTTGTTGGTTTGGTTTCCAGAACCTTACCAGTGCATCCAATAACATTGGTTGATATCTCAGTAGTCTAAAATATTGTAAGGCAACTTGGATTTTTGTTCCCTCATGATATCTCTCTTTCCACTCGATCATTGTGGGAGGAGGCTCTACAAAATCCAAAGAACACCTTCCATCAATCACCAAGAAATTGTTTTTGAAAATTTGAGCTATATCTAAGTTTCTTTTTGGGGGGGAGTCACACCTTCCTCTAGTGATAAGTACAACTGGTCACACTCTATCCTTTTGAGAATGCATGACCGATCACTCTTGTCCCATTATCCATGCATGCCTGTGAAAATCGAGTTCTTTCAGGGTGTCCCACAATCCAAATATAAACTAAAAATCTTGAAAAATATATTGAAAATAAAGAAAAGGATATGAGGAATTACATGGTCCTAATGATTTCAAATTACACTGGTTGAATCTCTCACAATCAAATCTGAAAGATATGGGAAGTAGGAGGGTTTCCATTTAAGTTGGGAATTTTACCAATGGTAATTGTGAAAATGATTTGGTTTTTACCATAAAAATACATTTTTACCTTTTTGGGATTCACAAAAACCCTTTTCACACGTAAACCAAGTAATTTCCTTTAGTTTATTTCATTTTTGGAGCATTTTTATGATTTTTAATGAGGCTCTCATGTACAATTCTAACAAAGGTTCTATTTTTTTGACATTTTTCATAACTTAGTCACATTATTTGTTGTTTTTTGTGACATCCATTGAAATTGAGGTATGTGCTTCAAACTAAAATATAGAGATAGGTTTTCCCTTGCAATACCATCTTGCATTATTAACCGTCACTTTTTCCATCACAAAGCCTTAGGTTCGATCATGTAAAGTTGTGATGTTATCCATTCTCTTTTGTATGTCATAACTTCCATGATGTTTCCTACCCTCCACCGGCACCCTAGTTATAAACCTGATTTCCATAAAGTTCCCATGATGCAGCTTCTTGTAGGTCTGAGAACCCTCCTTTAGACCTGCCATGGATCAAAGTTGAGCCTCATTATTCTCTCTTCATCTTTGTTCTAGCCATATATTGAGGGGGTTCCTATCATTTTTATGTTACTTTACAGTCACACATGCATATTGTTTCTTATGTCTTAGTGCCTATTATTCCATTGTTGTTTGCTTCAATCCCACTTACCACCATTGGAATCACACTTGACCTCTTGTATTTTGCATTAGCTTGCCTCCATTTTGTGACCCTTTACTGATGGAAATAAGTACTACCATGAGTGGAAATCACTTTTTGATACCAAATTGCATTCATTTTTCATAGGTCAGTTCCACACACTTGGAACATAGAAGCATGCCATTGAGCCACTCGTTCTCTCCAAACAAGCTAACTTTTACCTCTTTTTTGTGTTTGATAAACCATGAAAAAGACACTTAATCAAGTAAACTTTTAACTATTTTTCAAAATTGTAAAACTCTATGAAAAAGACACTATCAAACATACTTTTGTCTCTCTTTCATTCTCATAAAACCATGAAGGAAACACTCATAAATAAAAGAGTGGTTTTTTTTTTACCATTGATCTGTATTCTAAAAAGTGGAAGCCATTAGTCATGTCTCCCTTGAACATGGCACCTATTTATATATTTGTCTTACAATTGGGTATAGCTTGCCTAAGATCCATACCATTAATATGAGTCATATACTTGTAACACCCTGTTTCCCCCAAATTGTAAATATAACTGAACTGGCCAAGGACTATGGCAAAAACTCATAAGTATGAATATGTGATGTAAATGGACCTGCAGGAAGGGGTCAATGAATGTAAATAACAGTTTGAATTTATTGCAGAACTGCTGAGAGGGGATGTACGGAAAAGAGACCACGATGGTGGTGGAGGGCACCTTGAAAAAAAAAGGGGCGTTAACTTCCACCAAGAATTAAAAATACCGTATTTGGACTCCACTGGCCCGGAGAACCAAAAGCGGCTCGCTAGCCCTGAAATAAATGCCTTGCAGGCTGGTAGGTTGATGGCTTGATGAGGGATGGGGAGGTGAACCGCCTATCCGTAGAGCCATCATGATTGACCAGCGTGAGGGTAATCATGCCACACGCAACCTTGCGAGAGGATAATGCGTATGGCATAAGCGATTGAAGGGGGCAGACGCGAGGGGAACTCCGACAGTTTTTCTACGCAGAGTGAGTGATCGCAGAGAGGAGGGGATTGCAACCTTCGCTCCTGGGCACTGGTAGACAGAGAGACGCAGGTCTCAGGACATCGTGGTCTCAGCTCGGGGGTGGCTAGTGGTAAATCCATTAGGAGTCACTACGCCTATGGTTGGGTGGAAACG
>ML782335.1:820316-854959 GCA_009831015.1 Picea engelmannii | reverse complement strand
CGACAAGAATTAAGACTGTGGTCTTGTGAACGTTGTGGTCGTATTGACCAGGACTTAGCCCGGAAATCCAATACGCTAGGAGCACATCGGGGATCGGAGGATCGGGAGTTCCGGGTACATGTGCACCTCGGCACCGCAAACTCCGAAACCCCGACGAGAAGTTGTCGTATGGTCATATAGGAACCGGTCGTGTGGATCAAAGGCTTAGCCAAGTGGGGCTGAGGCAATCAAGGATTGAATCAGAGATCGGAGATCGGTGATTGAAGTTGCCAAGACATCGTGGGTGTCAAAACCCCGATAGAAGGAACCCCGAATCCCGATATTGAACCAGGGATGGGTATCTCGCTAATGCAGGTTTCCGGAGATTTCTCATTTTGCGGGAGATTAATCCAAAATTTTTAATTATGATAGTGGGTGTGTTACAATACTCCTTTAGATGGTTAGTCTTCTAGTCACTATGGAGAGTGCTTCAATGCCTCATGTGTGTCACACTATAATAGTGGTGCTCTTGTGTGAATGCTACCAAGTCATCAATGTGTTGTTTTATATGTTCAAGGGAATTAATCATAAGCCAAACATCTATTTTCTTGTTGACCATCTGAGTCGTCCATCCTTGGGTCAGTTGTACTTGGTGATTATATCTATTCAAAACATCTCTTAGTGTATGTTTTGTGTTTATTTATGGGGTATATATTAAGGCCCTCCTTTGATGTATCTCTTCCCATTGACTTCAACATATTATCTAAGAGAGGGATATAGAAAATAGCTAGTACCTTGGAGCATGTAGTCCTTGGTGGAAGGCTTCCTCATGATCGATAGT
This sequence comes from Picea engelmannii, assembly GCA_009831015.1. Lineage (NCBI taxonomy): Eukaryota > Viridiplantae > Streptophyta > Pinopsida > Pinales > Pinaceae > Picea > Picea engelmannii. Next base: position 854,139 of record ML782335.1, on the reverse strand, counting down.
GGGTTTAATATATTGATTCCTGATCAATTGAATCTATGAGTGTTCAACATCATATCCTCTATTCACACTCACTCGAATGTATTAGGTACATCGGGGTCCATTTTCATCATCATTGGTTCCCTTCATGTCTGTTCTGGGTGGGAAATCCCTTGTATGGACTAGCACTAAGGGTTTTATCATGCATGCATAAATGACGTAAAGATTCTTACTTTTTACCATCATCCCATGCCTAAACCCCCATTACTCATATGTAAATACAAGGCTCAAGAGATTAAGTTGACGTACCTTATTTTTCGTGTTTGATGTCGATCCCTTTTTGCGCTTGGTTGTTCCTTGACTGCAACTCTCCTCCCAATGCTGACCTGCATTCACTAAAGACAAACAAAGAACTCCACATGCATTTGATCTATGAACTAACGGGTTAGAGATTTAATCAATCATACAATCAATATTCCAATAATGACAATCTCATATGGCGGGATGGGAAAAGCAATTCTTTAATTAACTTCACAATGATACCTTACAATGATAAAGTCGGCTACTGCTCCTGGGCTCTTCTTCCACTGTCTTCCAACTTTTTTTCTCTATACTTCTCTTTGCATGAGGATGGATAAAGGTTGGGACAAAGGGAATTCTTAATCAAGTATAGTTTCTTTACTATGATTCTCCTCCTTTCAAATGGGACCCCTAACCCTTCTTTTATAGGCTAGAAGAAGCTAGGTATTTGGTCGAGTGACCGACCATGCATGGCTGAAAGGTTTAGTTAACTTACCCAAAGTTGTGTGTTCCATCAACAACTTTCCTTTTTCCATGATTTTGTAGGTACACGCGGGGTGTCTTGGGTCAACTAGCATGTACATGCGTGTAGTAATGAAGCAAGGTGCGTGGGGCTTTATAAAAGGGGGTTTTAAGAAGAGTTGTTCAGTAGTGTTTTGGAAAAGAAGGAATCTGAGATGGCCTGAGGCTAGGTAAGCATCTCTGGTGAAAATTAGGGTTATAACAGATGCCCCCTAATGTGTGAGGTCATAAGAGCATCTGATGGCCGAAATACATTAACAATCTTTACCAATGTTCCGAACAAGTGAGAAAAGGGACCAGAAATTAGGAGGTGTCATTTGCAAAATAATAATTGTCTCACCGAGGCGGGCATACCCATGCTCGGGATAAAATAAAATCATGGCTACCAATCAAATACACTGTAGATCCATTTCATATAACTATATAAAGTGTAGCCGCGAGCAATACACAACGGAGCTGCATCTAGAAATAAAAAAGATATACATGTAGAGTATCCATCTTCTAGAAGTTGATAAGGCCTGATGGCTGGAGATGAGGTCTTCAGAGCTCAAGCAACAACTTCAAAATCTTCAAAAATTAGGTAGGAGTGTAATATGAGTGTACGACTTCACTACCCATAGATCTTCGACGACTCGTCGGTCGTGGACTAGAGAATCTTGATGATTAGACTGAAGGCTTCATTGATTTCAAACAAATACTTGATTGGTCTTTGAGGATGGTCGGGCATGAGGGAAAGAGACAAACTACAGAGGGGCTGACTCAAGCTTGGTAGAACTTCCCTTAGGCAATAGCATGACAAATGATGAGACTCAGGCAGCATGGCATTTGACATAAGTTCATGATGCAGGAGGCAACACAAACTCTCCATATGTTTGGAAGAATAACCAAACGGAGGAGGACACAGCTCTATGTAGTGAGAAAAGCCTCCTAAGGTTGTATTAAATCCTAGATATCAACGAACAAACGGAAGGATGTGCCTTGTCCAAGGGCGACTCATTGTGTTGCCAAAAAATAAAATATTTTTCCCTTCCTCTTTTTGGGGTATATTTGATTTTTTTTGTCTTTTTCAATAATGTTGGAAAGCTTGAAAAAGAATAAAAGAATGTTATGTTACAAAGGAGGATCGAGTGTCGCAAACATACTAGTTCCAAGCACATGGAACACAGGGATGCTTAGGGAAAAGGGACATATGCAAGAAAAGGACACTCAGGAAAAATCCTCCAGGGGCCAAAGGTGTCAAGACGGAGAGGCAAAGTGCTACAGGGCTTGCGTATAAGGCATGCTTCTGATGGTTCAGTTGAGAGAAACATGGAGCCGACATTAGGCCGAAGACGCGGGTATGCAAATGCGATTAATAAAACACACAATGTTAATGTCCTTCGGTGTAATTTTAACGAGCCCAGAGAAGTTAAGCTCAGTGGTTTTTCATATTTAGAGAGTCTGAAAAACATAAAAGGAGACTCCAATGGGGTACCTTTTTCGCAGGTAGTCTAGTCGGTTCGAAAAAGGGGTAAACTAGCACCGACAAGACGTCTATTCAAAACCATTTTAACGAGTGTGATAAAGACAATATTACTCGACCATTTTTTCATTTTTAAGGAGTCTGAAAAAAGATTAACTATGGACTCCGTCAGGAATGTTCTTCTGGACCATTTTAACGAGTGTGAATGAATAAGGTCACTCAACGATCTTTTCAATTTTAGGGAGTTTGAAAAGAGCTTAACTATGGACTCTGTGGGGGTTTCTTTTTCATAAATTTAATCCCTCATGCCCGAAAAAGGGTTAAAATTATACCTGAGAATACTCTTCTAGGGATCTGAAGCCTCTAGAGTATACCTTTGTTCGTATAGTTGACCGTCTAGATCGAAAAAGGGGTAAACTACCGCTGGATAGACGTGACTTCAAATTTCAGTTTAATGAGCGTGGAAGGCCACAAGATCGCTTGGCAATCTTTTCATTTTTAGAGGGTCTGAAAAGGGCTTAAAAGAAGAACCGTTGGGGGCTACGACTCAAGTATGAAACTGGTTCAGGTAGATCCCGTTGTTAGGCTCAGACCAAGAGTCTCTTCGATAGTCAACTTGGGAAGTCTCCCAAAAGGGAAGAAAACACAAACCACAGTGTAAGTCCTCCTGTGGTATAGAAACCGTAGTCATGGCTTATAGGATAGCCTCATCTGAAGGAAATTCAAACTCCAAGAAATCACGCAAACGAGGATCGATAGTCCCAAAGGGTGAAGTAAACTGACCATACTCCATATGATGATGGAGATTCTGGCCAGGACTGGCAGAGTCTATCAACAAAGAATCACAATCACGAGGGCTTGAGGATCTACTAACAATGAGATCAGACTCAGAAGGATACTCAAGCCCACTTGGACCAAGAGGGGGAAGCAAGGGCTCCCATGTCCCCATTGGATACACCAACGGATAAATTTATGATTCCAAGTCTCGAGAAGGAAAACATGATTGCACAGGTTCCTGCTCATAAGCAATTGAACACCGAGGATAAGATGCCACATAATTAACTCGTGGTGGGGTAGAGTCTACACGAACGCTAAGAACATATAAAAGGGTAGTCTGAAATAATGTTAAATTAGGATGGTGATTATCAGATGCTAGCTGGTCGATAGTGAAAATGCTTCCATTGTAAGGGAAATGCATCACCCGGAAGAGCGTAGACACCACAACATTCATAGCATATACATAATCATGCCCGAGAAGCATATTGAAATCTAACGGGCCTTGCACCACTATAACATCAACAAGGACAGTCTTCCCACCTAAATATATAGGTAACTGAGGAATAACCCCCAAATATTCACTAGGACGTCTGTTAAAAGCCAACAACTCATGCGAAGAAGACACAAGCTCGGGAGATCCCAAGACTTTCCAAACCGAGGAGGATAAAATACTTGTGGAAGCTCCTTCATCGACAATACATCGATAAATGTTTGTTGAAATAACTTCAACCCTTATTTGAAAAGGTGCATAAGAAGGAATATGAGGCTCAACAAGATCATTCCAATCAAAGGAAACCATCCTAGGGCTTGGAGGGGGTGTACTCGGAATGAGCGGAATGCCCCCTTGTTCTGAAAATACTGAACCGTAAATGCTAAAAACATAGTCGGTAGACACGTCACTCCCCAACATAAGAGTGGGATCATCCGATGACTGCATCGACATGACCACTTTCGCAACCAATGGCTGAATAGGTTGTGAGACTACTTGGTCTAAAGGCACCTCAGCCCCCAAAAGAGGAGTGGGATCAGCCGATGACTGCATCGACATGATCACTTTCTCAACCAATGGCTGCATAGGCTGAGAGACTACATGGTATAAAGACACCTCACCCCCCAAAAGAGGAGTGGGATCAGCCGATGACTGCATCAACGTGATCACTTTCTCAACCAATGGTTGAATAGGCTGAGAGACTACAAGGTCTAAATGCACCTCACCCCCCAAAAGAGGAGTGGGATCAGCCAATGAATGCATCGGCATGACCACTTTCGCAACCCATGGATGAATAGGCTATGAGACTACATGGTATAAAGGCACCTCACCCCTCAAAAGAGGAGTGGGATCAGCCGATGACTGCATTGGCGTGACCACTTTCTCAGCCAATGGCTACATAGGCTGAGAGACTACATGGTCTAAAGGCACCTCACCTTTCAAAAGAGGAGTGGGATCAGTCAATGACTACATCGATATAATCACTTTCTCAACCACTGGTTGAATAGGTTGAGAGACTACAAGATCTAAAGGCACCTCACCCCTCAAAAGAGGAGTGGCATCAGCCGATGACTACATCAACATGAACACTTTCTCAACCAATGGTTGAATAGACTACGAGGAAACCTCAAAAGACTTAGAATCAGAAGAGCTTGCAGACATGGACCACAATCTTTGTACCTCTAGAATGCCAGGGCACAAATGAACAAGGTGATCTCCCTTGCAAAGCTTACAAGGGAACTTAGGCTTACATCCTATCTGTCTAGGTTTCTCAATAGAATTAATGCCCCCAGCATGACTAGTAGTGGTTGGTTGCACATCTCCAACATGACTTGCAGAGGCTACAGACCTATTACCAGTATGACTAGCAATGACTAGACTTTTCCCCCCATCATGACTTGCAGAGGGTGAGTGTGTGCCCCCAGCATAACTTGCAGAGGATGGGTGTTGGTCTTCAATGTGACTTGCAGAGGTTGTCGACCTATCTCCAACATGACTCGCAGAGGTTGGTGATTTCTTCTTCCTATTCTTCCTCTTTCTATTTCGTTTAGACTTCCGTTTACTAGTAACTGTACTTTCACCAGAGGCGAGAGAAGGAGGAGGAGAAGACTTTGCTGACAAAGAAACATCAACAGGGTGCCCATGACTTAAGGTGCTTAACTGAGAAGCATCAAGAGCATTCAGGAAATTTGTAATGGTAACCAACCAAACTGGTAGTCCCACATTCAACCCAGGAATGTACAAAGTGGCCATCAAAGGGACACCAACATTTCTGAAGAAGGGAAAAGAACAATAATTCCCTTATGAAGGGGCTCCTTGGTTGGTATCGCTGGGAACTTTAGCCATGAAGATCTTATGCATAGGTTCTCCCCTTGCGGGATCTTTAAAATTCGTAAAATTCTCACACACTGACTCTGAAGAACCAGTGTTATCAAAACAACGCCTATAAAGAGGTAGCTCCACGTTTCTAAGAGAAAGATTGAACAATCCTCTCAATCGGTGGAGTGGGCGGTCTACCACCCTAGGTCAGAGACCCAAATCCATGATTGACTAACTCACTATGGAAAACTAGGGAGCACAGAGCACACACTAAAAGTTCCCAAAGGCAAATCAAGCAAATGACTAACTAGTTGGAAGAACAGTTACACCAATCAACATTAGAACAACTTACCGGTGCAAGTGAAACTCGAATACAGAAGCACCCTTCAGGTATACTTTGCAAAGTGTGGCTCGATGTCTACCCTAGGTACTACGGTATACCCCCGCGGTCACCTGTGTAAGTCACTAAAATAAAGGAAACTAGGTTTCCAGCTCGTGAACAATCACCAGGCGGGTACAATCAATAGTTGGGTGGACCGCAATGAGCAGGGTATCAAGCCCAAAACCTATCAAGGGTATCGAAAGCAAGTGTTCCGGAAGACGACTGAGAATCTCGAATGAATTCGAGACCCACTAAGCTCCATGGAAAATGCGATCAATGGAATCCCAAGACAAGTCCTCTATATGTGTTCCCCACTATGCTTGGTCCAACTTTGGAGGGGTTATCTCTGCTACCTTTCCGCACGCAACCTCATGTTTAGCCCCTGTGTTAGAGGGGGGTCGCGGATAATTTCCACGTTACTGGACTTCTACCCTCCTTAGCACAGACTCGTATGTTTTTTTTATATCCTTGAAGAGTTTCCTCTCCAACCTAAATCAAGGCTCTAGCCTAATATAGTTGATGGACCCTACAAACATAAAGTCTAGTAAATTTTAATTAGCATTCTTTTTATTGGCTTGATTTACTCAAAAGGGTACGGTAGTGCAACTGATGTTGTTAAGACTCTTGCAGAAAAAAGAAATGATAAGAACACTAGCAAAGAAGGATTATCTTTCTTATTTTTCTTTTGAAATGCTTTTAAGATGAGAAGAAAACACAACACTATGCTAATTTATTTTTCTTTTTCAAATAACAATGCAAGGCAAATGCCAAGAAAGAAAGAGAACTAACAAGCTATTTTTTTTATTTTTTATTTTTAATATTTTCTTCCAATCAAAGCAAAAGTAACAAAATATTCTAAAATAAATTGATGAATGCACGATTCATGGCCCCCCCCGACCATGAGGGGGAATTTTTTTTCAAAATGCAACTCATTTTTCTTAAAATTTCAAGCTAAAAATAAGTTAAAAAATCTAGGAAACACAAGAAATATTCTAAATGAAAAAGCAAGCTATAATAGAGTCCAAACCTAGGCTAAGCTACTATGATAGAGACTAAGAACCCTAAGAGATATAACTCTTGACAAGGAAAAGGATGATTGCCTCTCCTTAAACAACATTTTTCTCAACAGGGACGCTGCTGACAGTTCAACAGCCAGCGTGTGCACACGAGTTGTGTAAGGTCAGAGTGTGTGTACACGCATGAAAACCTTATGTAGGCCACGTGTACCTCTGCAACTCTTCAAAAATGAAAAGAAAAGAAATCAAGCACTGGCAGAGATTACTGGTAATGGGAACCAGAATCTCTTGAAGACTCAGAAACATACTTTGTCAAAAAAGAAAAAAACAATTCAAGGAAAATTTCATAGAACAAAACCAATCCGAGGTGGTAGCTAAGCTACAAACTGCAAAAACAGAGACCAGAAAGAGTTCCAGAAAACCCCTGAGAAGGATTATTTATGACAGGAGAGAGGATGACTACCTCTCTAAAAGAAATTTTCTGGAATCATACACGCGACTGACACTTCCTCAGCTAGCGTGTACACGTGGGCTGTGGGAAGGTAGGGCGTGGGTACACACATTCAGACCTTATACAGGCCACGTGTACCTCTGTGGGTCTCGAAAAAAATGAATTCAAGTAAAGAAACAGAGATAACTGGTATGGAAGACCAGAAACTCTGCAAGCTCAAACTTTTGCAGAAACTTTAAAAACGAGGAATGAAACTAGTTTTTAAAAATACCTAAGAAAAAACATTCCCAGAAACCCTAGAGATCCCCAATATGGTCGCCAATTCTATTGTGGGTGGGAAATCCCTCCTACGGACTAGCACTATGAGTTTTATCATGCATGCATAAATGACCTAAAGATTCTTACTTTTTACCATCATCCCATGCCTAAACCCCCATTACTCATATGTAAATACAAGGCTCAAGAGATTAAGTTGTTGTACCTTATTTTTCGTGTTTGATGTCGATCCCTTTTCTCACTTTGTTTTTCTTTGACTGCAACTCTCCTCCCAATGATGACCTGCATTCACTAAAGAAAAACAAAGAACTCCACATGCATTTGATCTATGAACTAATGGGTTTGAGATTTAATCAATCATACAATCAATATTCCAATAATGACAATCTCATATGGCGGGACGAGAAAAACAATTCTTTTATTAACTTCACAATGATAACTTACAATGATAAAGTCGGCTACTGCTCCTTGATCCTGGTCCTGGTCTCTTCTTCCACTATCTTCCAACTTCTTTTCTCTATACTTCTCTTTACACAAGGATGGCTAAAGGTTGGGACAAAGGGAATGCTTAATCGGGTATAGTTTCTTTACTATGATTCTCCTCCTTCCAAATGGGACCCCTAACCCTTCTTTTATAAGCTAGAAGAAGCTAGGTATTTGGTCGAGTGACCGGCCATGCATGGCCGAAAGGTTTAGTTAACTTACCCAAAGTTGTGTGTTCCATCAACAACTTTCCTTTTTCTGTGCTTTTGTAGGTACACGCGGGCTATATTGGGTCAGCTAGTGTGTAAACGCATGTAGTAATGAAGCAAGGCATGTGGGGCTTTATAAAAGGGGTTTTTAAGAAGAGTTGTTCAGTAGTGTTTTGGCAAAGAAGGAATCTGAGATGGCCTGAGGCCAGGTAAGCATGTCCGGTGAAAATTAGGGTTATAACAATGTCTGGTAACAATATTCATCAATGATTGCTAATCATATAGTTTATACCATGTTTGACATCAAATCATCTATTTTCATGTTGTAGAATCATACCATCGGGGTGGGGTGAAGACCTTGGGCCTACAGGGGAATCACTCGTTCATGCTACCACTCCCAAGTTTTGATGGATTATATCACTATTGTGTTAGTACTTTGGTGTATACTTTGACATAGATTCACATTTTATTTTCTCATGGATATGATCTCTTTCATGACATGGGTCCACTATTTAATTTTTTGTGGCCATGGTCTTACATTTCACTTCATGGATACACAATGTATTGTGTTGGTGACCATGATTTTTTTCTCTTCCAAGAATGGATATTCCTACCTTGGGGATGATCTATATGTATGTTTTGTTGACGACTAATTGAAGGTACTCACTGGTTCCTTGATCTCTCATGTCCTTCCTTAAACTATCATGTTCATGATTATTATAATGTGCTTCGGTCATAAATTCCTCTTTTGACCTTACATATTAGTGGGAATTTTTTATAGCTCTATTTTCCATCCTAGAGACACATGTAATACCTACCAATGTTTTCATGGTGAGACACATTATTTTTCCTCAGATTCTCATATTTTGAGGAAGGTCACACCTTACATGTCTAGCAAGGTGCGATCATTCACATGTTGCACCATAGGCAATGTGTGATGGGTCGCTAGTTGCATCACTTGTAGCTCGCGACCACCCTTGTCACCTTCTATATTTGATGATTTATGAGGACATCGACACTTTGTGAGATGTTGATCTCACATGAGGATCTTGGGTACTCATACTAGACTTGAAGTTCACTAATTTCTATAGATATAGATGCATCCCCTAGCCTCCTTCATCAATCTATAAAAGGAAGGCATTCTAAGGAAAGAGGGAAGGAAGAATTGAGAAGTAAACTTCTGTTGTAGAGTTTCAAAGGATATCTTCTAAAATTTATTTTTATGTTGGTGGTAGCATTAGATAGGTACTTCCACATTTGCATGTGTCTATCATGTAGAAGTCGTCAAATAATCTTCTAGTCTTAAGTTTACTTTAGTTAACAGGAATTAATTAAATTAAAATTGTATTTATTAGTGAATTGAGTTAGTTAAGGAACATGCTTAGCATGCAACATGTAATCTAAATCTTAAGTGGGTGTGAGAAGTAATCTCAGTCGTAGATCACTTTGGAGATTATAAATAGATTGTAACTCATGATTATAAAAGAAAGGCTAGGAGAAGGAGGAAGACAATTTTGATAGGAGATAAAAGTTAGAGACTTTTGATGAGAGATCAAATTGAGAGACCGAGGTTGAGGATAGAAAAGAAGGACTTTTTCTAGTGTGAGCAGTGTAGGAGAAAAGAAGGAACTTTTCTAGTGTGAGTAGTGTAGGAGAAAAGAAGGACTTTTTCGTACACTAGAGTGAGAAGATATCACTAGTTGGGTGAAGAGATTTCATTCAAGTATTGATGCAGATAGGGTTGGATCACAAAGGAATGCGATTCAAGATCTTGGATAGGTGGAGAAGGACTTCCATAGAAAGGTAATATAGGTCAAGAAGGAGAGAGAACATAAGTATCCACAGGTGGGTTTTAGAGGACAGAAGCCACAAGAAAGAGTTGGATCATATAGAGCTTGCCATGCAGGTTTTTTGTACACATCAGCGGGTCACAGTGGAGACAATCACAGATATCCATGGGTCACAATGGAGAAATTCGTGGATGTCCATGGATCACATAAATATAAGTCACAGATGCCTCAGGAAACATTCCACAATAGGTCATACAGTAGCACAGGGGTTTCCAGGTTTGTCTGCAATGTATAATTCTCTTCGTGGGCCATTTTCCCTATTACGAGAGCCATGATTTGACTTAATAAAAGCATCACTGGATTGGTTTTCCCTCCGGGGTTTTTCCAGGGGTTCACACCTGAAAATATTGGTGTTAATGTGTGTTTGATTTGGTTTCCTTGTTTATATTTCCAATGCATGTTTAGTTGATTGCTTATCTATGTTTTTAGTAGATAAAGTGATTTTATTTTGAGCTAACTACTAGGTGTTGAGTAGAGTGGTAAAATATAAACATGGTATTAATGCATACCAAGGGTTGAATATGATGTAAAATCAATAGTTTATTATTCATTTTAGGTTGGCTTTTCTTGTGTGAGGGATAAGGAGGAGTTGGAGAAATGATATAGGAGAGGATTCAATCAATACTCAAGGTAAAAATTGATTGATGTACTATTTTGTCCACATTAATATGGATCTTTATGGTTTTCCTCTTCCATTGTTGTTGTGTTAAGTTATGCATGGTAATAAAAGGTAGATTTGATATTTCCTTGAGTAGATCATATTACATCTAGCACATATTTGAAATTCCTAGTTCTTGAAGGTTTGAGATTGGTATTTTTTTGTTCTCTTGTGTGTAGGAAGCAGATGGTAGGAGCTAGAACAAGATTTATAGATTTGCATCAACCGAGAATATGCGAGAAAAATCATTGGGAACCAGGATTGAATCATTTTATCTCCTTCTAATAGCATAATTTATGATAAGATCTAGTAGATCTAGAGGATAACCTTATTTTTTTTATCATACAATTTGTCTCAGATCATGGGTAGATCCGAGGGAGTCCTCACCTGTCCACAGGGGGGATTTCTCCATAACAGGGGAAGATAACATAGCTCTCTATATATTATATGAAATAGAAGTACAACAAGTAATAGTTAGATACCATTGTCATACTCCTAGTTCCGAGCTCCTTAAGTCTCCTCCTTGGCCATTATTGATTGCTCTCCACTATCATGAGGACACTTAAACTCTAGAATCCTGCCTATCCCCTCAATTTTGCCTCTTCTTACAAGAATTTAGAATATATTGGAGATAGTCTTCATGGCATGTGAATTAGGATGATACAATTCACATATAGGTTTGATGGCATGTGAATTATGCAATTACAAGTCATGGATAGGATTCATGGCATGTGAACTAAGCAATTACAACTCATGCACAATTTCCATGCTCAATTATGATATTTCCCAAACCTTTATCAACATTTTATCTATTATGAGATTTTTTCTTAAATTCCATGCTCAATTATGAACTTTTCCAACTCACTATGAACTTTATTCTCAATTATGAAATAATTACTATTTCATAATTATGAAATTGTGACAAAATAATTATCTCCTTAGGAAATAATTATGAGATTTTTACTCAATTATATAATTTTAGACTCATAACATATAATAACATCCTTGCAAGGCCTATGCTAGAAAATACAAGTATAATATATGTCCCCTAATGTATGAGGTCAAAAGATGAAATGATGGTCCAAATACATTACAAAAATTCATGGCGATCAATGGCTTAATGAAGGAGATCACAAATCAAGGAACCATGAAGTACTTGCAAACAAATTTTAACCAATCATTGATCTAGGTGGATATCGGTGCCAACTATCTCACATACAATTTTCATCTTGGAAATATTTTTCTATCTTTTCAGGTCCTAAACTTTCAGGGCCATTTTGAGTCCCTAAACAACATTTTTTGGGCCCACCATAGTCACATTGTTGAAAAAGTTAGAGTTTGGTGGAAAAATGTGTTTTCCTTGGATAGACCTTTCCAATGGGCTATCATGAACCTAAAACGAAGATCGTATGCAAAAGTTACGACCCCGAGAAGTTGATGTACCAACTTACCCCATCGGAGCCCACATGAATTTTGGCATTTCATCTCCTAGGGTTAATTTTTTGGATGTATAGGGTTTTTTATTAATTTTAGATGATAAAAAGGCATGGAGGCCTCATTGTAATGTGCTTAGGTGAATGTGATTATCCACCACATCTCTTCTCATAGATTAGCTACCACCATTCAAGCGAGATTGTTTCATTATGCATTTTACAGTTTCAACAGATTTCTTTATTGAATAGAAGTTAAGTTTCATCGTATCTCTGTTATTTTTCACTGTATGTATGTGTTAATTTTATAGATCTGTGTTTCATTTCATTTTTCTCATAAATCTGGATCAATGGTATCAGAGCGGTTTGCTCTTCATTTTTTCCTCTGTGCATGTCCCAAATGAGGTTAGGGTATAAGCAATTGGGACGCGAACCAATTGAGCCTTTCCAAGATTGGCCTCGCTGAACCCGATGACTGGCCATGGAGGAAGAAAAAAGAGATGACGGGGTAGGAGATCCCTTCAAACTGTTTCTCTAGGAATCCCGCGTGTGCCAGAGGAATGATATGATGGATGATTTTGCACAAATCCTTCGATGACTGCCAACAAGTGAAGTTACAAATCAATTTTGATATTCCTATATTTGAAGGTCATATAAATGCATATGTTATATAAAAATGGTTAAACCTTCTAGAAGGGTATTTTTATGTCCATAACTTTTCCGATAGAGAAAATATTACATTTTCACTCCTTAAGGTCGTCCCCCATGTCAAAGATTGGTGGGACACTTTATGTGAGCAAAAGGAAATAGAGGAATCTCCATTATTTGCAGTCACACCCACTTGGGGTTCTTTCATGGATTCTATTAAGGAACGATACTACCTTGTTGGAAGTTCTGACGACTTATATACAAGATGGACCACACTGGGGTAAGAAAGGGACCAAACAATACTAAAGTTCACCAATGTCTTCCATACCTTGCGCACCAAGCTGGGTATCAAATACTTTGAGAAAAATTTGGTGCTCAAGTACTATGATGGTCTCCATAGATACATCCAGAAATAAATGGAGTTTCTAGACATCTCATCCTTGGGCATGACCTATCGATATGCTGTAAAAATAAATAAGAATACTAAACAAAATATATGACATTTTGGTTCTGTAAACCCCTCACATCAAAAGAATGGCAAAGGCAGTCCCAACCCACAAAAAAAAGGACAGAGAAAGGATGGAAAGCCTTAGGAAAACCAGTCTAAGATGAAAACAAATAAGGACAATGGGAAGACAAATAAAGACACTGGGAAGTGGTGTGAGTTCCATAAGAGCCCCTGGCATAACACCATTGAATGTCGCTCAAAGTAGTCATTGGTGGCTGAGGTGAAAGATTATGAATCAGATGTGGGTTCTGACTCCGAGTCAGAACAAGAAAAAGGGAGACAAATCATTGAAGTAGAACCCAATGCCACCGTTCCTACTACTAAGATCCATCCCAGTGAACCTCATGAACCAAAGGAAGGTGAGTGCCTATTTCATTCACAGATGTGGGTGAAGGGTACTCCGATGCACTTCATCATTGATAGTAGTAGCTAGAATAACCTCATCTTAGTGGAGTTCGCCAAGTGGTTGGCTCTGCTGACAACACCACACCCATAGTTGTACACCATCGGATGGCTCCACCAAGGGAGCGATCTTCATTTCAACCAATAGTGTCTCTTTCCCTACGACATCAAGTCGTTCAAATATGAGGTATTGTGTGATATCTACTATCTTGAAGTTTGTGATGATCTTTTGGGCCAACATTATTTATGGAAATGTCATGTTGTATATGAGTCTAGGCCTTGTAATATTATTATTACTTTGGACGGGAAATTGTATAGGATACCCGACGTAGTCCCACCTACTTCCATTTCCTTGATTTCTTCCAAGAAATGCAGGAAGGTCATCTCTCAGACCGAGAAGTTTGTCTTCTTCTTGATTCACACTCAAAGTGAGAGGAAGGTTGTAGCCACATTCATGGCCTCCATGGAAAGTCTCTCCATGTAGAAAAATCAAGTGGATAAGTTAATGGAAGAATACAAAGACATATTCTCATCACCCACTGGGGTAAATTTGCACTATCAAGTCAAGAATTCAATCAATCTGACCCTCGACACATCGCTACCCAATGGGCCAATCTATCGTCGCTCTTTGTCAAAAAATGACGAAATCAAGCACCATATTCAATAGTTTCTTGAAAAGGGGCACATCTGACCAAGATCATCACCTTGTGGAAGCCCAATCATGCTTGTGCCTAAGAAATATGAGACCTGGCGACTCTGCATTGATTATTGGGCCATGGATAAAATCGTAGTCAGGAACTGGTACCCAATTCCTTGAATAGACGATCTCCTTGACCAACTCAATGGGGCCAAATAATTTAGTAATACTGATATCAAGTCTGGGTACCACCAGGTCCCAATAGAGAAGACAGATGTATGGAAGACTACCTTCAATTCCAAACAAGGTATTTTTGAATGGTTGGTCATGCCCTTTGGCTTGAAAAATTCCCCAACAAATTTCATGAGAATGATGGATGATATATTGCGGCCTTTCACCAATTATTTTATGGTGGTGTATCTAGATGACATCCTCATATTCAAAAAGAGTTGGATGGAACAATTGCAGCATATTCAGTAGGTTCTGCACACTCTGTGGAAACACAATCTATATGCGAATTTGGAAAAATGCCCCTTCGACATGAACAAGGTCCAATACCTAGGATACATTGTTGATGAGCATGGGGTGCATGTCGATCCAGCCAAGATCTAGGTCATTCGTTATTGGCCATCCCCAACCACACTCACTGACCTTTAGAGCTTCTTAGGCCTTGCCAATTTATATCGCAAGTTCACGTTGGGATTATCCCACATTGCATGGGCCCTTAGCCAATTGACGAGGGGTGGTGGCAAAGAAAAGTTCATGTGGGGCCAATTGCAACATAAAGTCTTCGATTATTTGAAGCAAAACTAGTGCTTAGCCCCGGTGCTCTCATTACCTGACCTGCAACAACCTTCTGAGATATAAATAGATGCTTCAGAGTATGCTATGGGCATATTTCTCACTCAGCATGGACATCCCATGGATTATCATAGTGAGAGACCATTAGATACCATCCGTAAGTACCCCACTTATGACAAAGAAATGTACTCCATTGTACAAGCCTGCTGCCAATGACATCATTACATTCTTGGGAAGGAGATAACTATTCACAATGATCATAAGCCTCTTTAGTTCATGCATACAAAAGGAAAATTGCAAAATGACTGCCATCAAAAGTGGTCCACATACTTGCAACTGTTCCATATCAACATCAAGTATAAGATAGGGAGCACCAACTGCATTGATGACTGCCTCAATAGACCTCCATTTGCAACAATAACGATGGTTATACACTCCTGCGGACATGACACCTCTGGATGACACCAACTCTATAAGAGAGATCTCGACTTCACCACTATCTACCATATGTTGGGAACAAACACAAATGTCACTGATTTCCATCTTCAAAACGTATTGTTGTGCCATCTGGGCCATCTTTTCATCCCATCAAGTGAGCGAGCAAAGATTATTTTGGAATCTCACTACAGTCGGGTGGAAAGACACTTCAACATAGAAAAGATAGTGGTAGTGCTGCAAAAACATATCTATTGGATGAAACTTCGACATGATGTCAACAAGTATATCAGGTCCTACATGAACTACACCATTTCCAAACTGGCCATTAAGAAAAAAGACATGTACACCCCTATGCCCACTCCCGACAGACCCTGGGAATCCATCTTGATGGACTACATGTCGGGCCTTTCTTCAAAAAAGCAGGGAAATGACTATGTTTTTGTGGTTGTTGATTGATTTTCCAAGATGGCGATTTTGGCCACCTGCAAGAATAACATCACAGCGGAGGCCACTGCTAGGATATTCTTTGAATGAGTGTAGGTACATTTTGGGATACCACAAATCATCGTCTCATACTGGGACAGTCAGTTCCTAAACACATTTTGGTCGAGCCTCTAGTCATTATTAGAAACGAAGATCACTAAATCCACTTCCTTCCACCCCCAAATGGATGGCCAAACCGAGTTTGTCAACATGATGATCATGCATATCTTGTGCATGTACAATTCCAAGCACTTGTTAGTTTATTATTATCTATTCTTTGTTAGTCCTACCATCACATATTGACCCTGGTTCAGATTTAGTATGCTTCCCAACAAAATCCCTGTAAAACTATCGACCCCTTTGGTAAACTAGATGGAAATGCAACACACAGGGTGTACCGTGCAGTCTCACCCAAGATAGCTCTATGGGTGGCTGCAATACTCAGGTCCTTGAAACCTGAGATTGAGCAAGATCTATGGTTGTGCATCATAAAATTTATTTAGTCCATCTAACATCTAGTTATACCATTCATTTTATGCATGCATGTGGAATACCATATTTACTTAGTTACTTCATTCCTCTAACATTCATCAACTAATCAGACACAAAAATGCATTCATTCATTCCCATAACACAATATTCCCGTGGTTCACCCCTTCCTGGGCTACATCCACAAAGATTTGGCTTCTCAAGATTTTTCTATAGTTTAGAAAGATATCACGCCGCACTGGTTACAGTCTTAGTTCCTCCTCTCTCCCACAAGCTCCTTGATCCATGCGAGGTTGACTAGATCTCACTAGGATCCTCATCTTGCAATCTAACCCTCGGGATTGAGTCGCTCATGCCTTCTCTAGCTCACCAGATTAATGACTCATATAGTCCTTACAATTCTCTCACTCTCTGTCTCCTCCCCTCCCCTCCCACTCTTTGTCTCTTACATTTCCTACGTACTACTTATTTATATCCTCGACTCACTAGCCATTACAATGCATTACAAAAACCCTAACACTAGCGTCGTTAGGTATTCCTTGCATGCGCTCTTCTCCTACTTCTCTTGCACGTGCTGCTTTTCCTTCCAACTATCTTTTGCATGCTTTTCCTCCAAAAATAACCTTTCTTTCTAGATAGGTCTACACCCAATAGGCCCCCAACATTGACATGTAGCTTATCCCGAGCCACCTAAACCTTGTGTGCCTCTTCGATCTCTCCTGAGAGAGCCTGTAACTTCTCTATGAGTTCATTTGCTTGCGTTTGAGCTTGCACGGTCTTCTCCTTGAGTGTGTCCAATACCTGCACTGCAATCTCATCATTGATCATGCCTACGCACTCTGCCTGCACACTCTTCCTAAGTTTGTGCCATATTCTTCTTTTCGTCTTCCACTTGCGAAATGACCTCTGCTGCCCTCTCTTGGAGCGGTTCCATTTGAGATTGGTGCTCCTTCTTCTGTGTCTGCATGGCTATAAGTTCTGCCTGCATATTCTTCATATCCTGTGCTCTTTTGACATGCTCCATGATCAACATCATCCTCTACCTCTACTTGAGGTCTTGGATAGCTGTGCTTATCCTTTCTTCCTCCTGGTCCCACTGTTTAACATGTTGATCCTCTTCCAACTTCATCCATAGCTATGTTTCCTTCTCAAACAAGTCGGTCGCCACGTGGACTTGTCGCTCAATGTCCTTTATCTGCGTTGTTTCCTCTTGCTTCCTTTTCTCCTTCACCTCTGGCAGAGTGGTAGGTATGAGTTGCTCCAAAAGGTTCTCGATCTCCTTCCTGTATTGATCAATTGTCTACACAATCTAATCAATATTTTGTGTCACCGTGAGCTCTATTTTCTAAGTGCTCTTTGGGATTTTCTCGTAGGCTACGACCAATTCCTTCTCCAACCCATCTGCACGGTATTTTTCATATTTGGTCTTGATTGTCCTTTGTCTACTGCAATTATGCTACATTTGTGCGTGTGCGTGACTGTACCTCCTGCGCGACGTTGACTTTCAGTTTATACAAGGCCTTGGTTGGTATTTGTGTCATTACCAATTGTATCTAGGAAAAATCCTTCAAGTTTGTCTACCCCATGATTTCATCCATGCGCAGGATGCTAGGTGTGATGTGAAATGTTGAGATCGGATGTGTTTTCATTTGGATCCTATCTTGTTCGTTTGATCCATCCTCGACTCCTATCTGTGATGCAGCTGAAGCTAATTCTATTCCTCTATCGACCCTCTGTGTTTCTTTGATTTGCTCGAGGATCTGTCTCATGTCTGCCATCTCGTCCTCCGTTCTATGCCTTTGGTGTTGATCTTCATCAAAGTACTTCATTGTACTGTCCTGTACCATCTGGGCTACGAGGTCCGCATCATCCTCCGTGATCGTGTATTCTGGTGGCATTCTATGCAACTTATATTTCTTGCACGCACCCCCCATCTATGTGACTGATCTCTTGTTTTGGCCTTTCTCTTGCTAAGTAGCACTCGATGTGGTTCCCTGCCCTATCTCGGTTTGTTT
Organism: Picea engelmannii; assembly: GCA_009831015.1. Lineage (NCBI taxonomy): Eukaryota > Viridiplantae > Streptophyta > Pinopsida > Pinales > Pinaceae > Picea > Picea engelmannii. The sequence continues at coordinate 835,618 of ML782335.1, read as the reverse complement.
CTCCTGTTCCCATGGTGCCCGGGTGTTGTTCTTCTTCCCCGTGTGGGTGCCTTTCTTGGACACAACTCCTTTCTTATGTTGTGCATGGGTTTGATTTATCCTTGGATTCTTGGGCACCGTTATCTCTTCTGCATGTGTCTGTTCCTTCCTTGCCTCTACCTCTGTATCTATGGACATCTCTTGATTTAGGACTGGAATCCTCTAGTCCTCATTCCAATCCTTGATGGCCATCTATATGTCCTCTTCCTTGATGAAATAGCACAATTGTATCCATTGATTGTCGAGATCCTTCCGTGCTTGGATCCATATTGCATGTCTAGTTTCTTTAAAGTTAGCTATGCCCTGATATTGGGCGACCACTTCCGGCGTAACCTGCCAAGTGTTGGCGATGCTCTCCTGTAGGTCATTATGATATCCTTCAAATATGGATGCATTCACCTTTCTGTTTTTTGGGTATGAAGCGCACCCCAACAATAGGTATCATGTTGCGTGGAAAGGATTGGGTCTTATGGAAAAGAATGAATACTTTGGCTCCTTCCATTCGATCAAGGCGATCAGGATGAGTAGTCATGAGTAGTGAAATTCTGTCCCCAGATCCTGCGCGTCCTTGCAGTATTCCAGGAATATATTCAACAAATACGGGGCCCAAACGAGTGTGGTGCCTTCTACAAAATGTGTTGCAGCTGCAACAACCCTGACAGGGACTTCCTCCTTGTGACATTTCCTGAGTAATTTTCATGTCATAATTTGTGTGTCCATTCTTGTCACTGCATCACTAATACGCTTGATTATGATTCCGTGTGATCCCCTTTCTATACCATGCTTATTCTTCATTTCCTCAGAGCGAGTGCCTTCTCCTTCGTCTTGTCCTCAAGGAACTGCACGGGTGCCTCCCCTCGTGATGGCAGGCCTGTGATGTATGCAATGAGCTCTACATCTATTGAGACAATATGTTCCAACCACAGGTATCCTCTGTGGGTGAATTCCATCAGCTTCTTGACGCAGTTGTTTTCATGTTGGCCCCTCCAAAAGTGTGGGATGTCCTATGGGCCTAGAATCTCGGTTTTGGCCAGTCCGACTGCCCACTGAATTGCTTGGTTAATCAATTCACCAAAGGGTCCTATAACAACAGTCTCTAGATAGACTTTCTTGGAAAACTATGGAAACTTGTCTGTGTCTATCACTTCATGGTATGAGTACCACAATTTCTCCATGTGGCCTAACATATTTCCTATGATATGTACCCCTTCTGGAATGTGCAGCAAGACAATCCCTGTGGCATCCTTCTTGCGCAGTGATCTTGGTACTGTTTTTTTTCCCTTCCGCTGTGGTGGCTGACTCGAGGTTCCAACCTCCATTGTTCTCTCTACTGCATACTCTTCTTCTCGGCTGGTGACATCTTACACCGTGCCCTCCTGTGGTTGTTCCGGTGTGGTTGTGTGCGACCTTTCAGGTGCATTCGTTTCTGCCTGGTTTGGGACCATTCCATTAACTTTCGAGGCTTCTTCATGGTTTTATGGCTGTGAATGGTTTCCTGCATCCTCAACCTGTTGGCCATGTCCTCGTTTTGGTGCATCGATGTCCATGCACACTAGTGTTGTTTGTTGGGTTTCCCCCACGATAGGTGTGGGGCTTCTTGGTGTCATATCAGGTGATGAGATTTCGTCCACATTGATGACTTCTGGAGGCTAAGGTGGTTGTTGTTTGCTGCCCTGTGGCTGTGGTGGTTTGAGATTGCTGCAAGGTCGTCTGCAAGTCTGACTCGATTCTCCTAGTTTGGGTGGTGCCATGGTGGTAAAATTACTTTTCGATGAGCTTACTAGCTTTTGTAACCTTTGAAACATTCGCTCCCTGCTTTGTATATTCTATCACCCTATGCTTTTCTCGATTTCACAATAGCCCTTCAATCCTGGCGTGCTTCTCTTATATATAAATCGGGTAAAACTTCTCAGATACGTTACCCATCGTGAATTTTAAATGAACCGGTGCTTCCCACATACTTTCCATTGATCTCCCTTTCTGTCACCAGTTGGTGCAATTAATGCGGCGTCCTGTAAATCGTTTATGTCATTTAAGTTTGATAGTTGTTGTCCATTGGTACCTTATTTGTTGTACCCACTATTCTCATTTATTTCCTCTTTTTAGTGACCGTTGGTATTTTCTCTATTGTGTTAGCATTTCTGAGTGTGCGTACTTCATTCTATTTTCTGTGTGCTACACATTTTGTTTTTGCCTTTTGATGTTCAATGCGGTACCCTCTTTGATTTATTTTTTTTGTTTTTTGTTTTTGTAAGTGTTGGGAGGTGGAATGTCCCTATATAGCTTTAGTCAACTCCCATTGATCATCCCTCTGAGTTCTATTCCTCTTAAATATTTCAATTGTACAACTCCCCCATCTATGACAGTCTTTACTTCATATGGTCCTAACCAATGCATTCTAAGTTTTCCTGGGTGCTGAAGGGATTTACTGTCATACACCAAGACTAAGTCTCCCTCCTTGAAGTCTTTCCTCTTGATATGTTTGTCATGCCAAGATTTGTCCCTTGATATCTGTACTTCTTGGTGAATCCCTGCTACAATCATGTCTTCCTCCATGATCATCAGTTTATTTATCCTTTCCTGTACTGCACCTTGTTCTGTCATGTTTGTAATTGCTGCTACATGTAGACTAGGTACCAAAACTTCTAATGGTGCCACTGCTTCTTGTCCATACACCAATCTGAATGGTGTGTTTCCTGTCAACTTTTTGCATGTGGTATTGTACGCCCAAAATAGGGCTGGTATCTTTAAGTCCCAATCATCCCTATTAACATTGCAGATCTTCATAAGTTCATTTTCAACGATTTTGTTAAGGGCTTCCACTCTTACATTTTCTTGAGGGTGATATGGTGTATTCTTTTGATGATGAACTTCAAACTCCTCATTCATAACCTTAATATTATTGTTAGTGAAATGAGTGCCTTGGTCACTCATCAAAATCCTCAAGAAACCAAATCTAGTGATCACTTGCTCAAACATGAAGTGTGTTGTTGTCTATGAGCTGCAACATTTTACTGGTGCTGCTTCCGCCCATCTTGTTAAGTATTATTTTGTAGTGATAATGTTTCTTACTCTCAACCTTTTTGCTGGTGGGTTAATCGGTCCCATAAAATCTATTTCCCATTTGTCAGATACCTGCAAGGTTACTTTTTGTTTAAGGGGCATTTCGTCCCTTCTATTTGGTTTACCAACCCTCTGACATACATCACATTTCTGGTAGTAGTCCTTTGAGTCTCTCTTCATGGTCGGCCACCATAGTCTTGTGCGCAATATCTCCTATGTCGTAGCTTTTCTTGCATAATTTCCTCCTGTTATTCCCTCGTGGGATTATGCTAAGATCCTTGGTCTTTCATGCTCTATCACACATCTTCTCAAGATGTTATCTTCACCCATTTTGTATAAGTGTCCTACGATCAATTGATAGTCTGCAGCCCTGACTACTAGGTTTTTCTTCTATGCATTTTTGAATTCCTGTGGTGCAGTCCCTGTACTCAAGTACTGGATGATGTCTACGAAGTATTCATCGGCTATCTGGACTGAAAATAATTGTGCATCAAGAAATTTATCCTCTATAATCGCAGGCTCCTCCCCATTTGTGATCCTCGACAGGTGATCAGGTCCTACGTTCAAATTTACAGGTTTGAATATCACTTCGAAGTCAAATTCTTGGAACAGTAATAACCATCTACAAATCCTCCCCCAAAAAACTGGCTTGTTGACAAGGTATTTGAGTGATGAATGGTCTTTGAACATATTGAAATGTTTCCCCAATAAATAATGTCATAACTTATGAAGCGCATAGACTAGCGCTAAGCCTTCTCTTTCTGTGGTATTATAATTTTTCTCCGATTATGACAGTTTTCTGCTAGCAAATTCTATCTGATGGTCCAATTCTCCTGCTCCAGGCTGCGCCAGAATGGCTCCAAGTGCTATTGTTGATGAATCTACATGTACGTGGAATGTCTTTTCCCAATCCAGGAATACTAGTATTGGTGTGGTTACCATCTTCTCATTGAGGGTGTCCAATCCATGCTGATATTCCTCATTCCACTAAAACTTTGTGTCTTTCCTTAGAAATTTCTCCATTGGCACAGTGATCTGTGCATACCCCTTTATAAATTTCTTGTAATATCACGTGTGTCCCATTGTCGCTCTCAATTGGCAGACATTTTTTGGTGGTGGTAGATTAACAATTACTGCAATCTTGGTTGGATATACTAGCAAGCCTTGCTTGCATACTATGTGGCCTAATAGTATCCCAAAAGGTGTTCTGAAGATGCACCTTTTTATATTTAACGATATCTGGAACTGTCGGTGTATTTATAACATCAACCATAATACCTCTACATGGTCTTTCAATAGACTATAGATTGTCCAATCATCCAGATATACCTCTAGAAACTGGTGGATAAAATATTTAAAGGCATCTATGACTACTCTGAAGAATATTCCTGGTGCATTCTTTAGTCCAAATGACATGACTGTATACTGGTAGGATCCCCATTCCATGGAAAAAGTGGTCTTGTATATGTCTTCTGGTGCTATCTTGATCTGATGGTATTCTGAGAATCTGTCGATGAATGAATAAGCTTCATGTCCTCATACATTCTCCAAGACCTCATCTGTGAACTAGGTAGGGAACGGGTCATGTAGGAACGCATCATTTAGCTTCCTCAAGTCAACACATATTCTTATCCCCCCTTGTTTCTTCTTCTGAATTACCATCGGGCTTACCCATTCAGAGTCTTCTATAGGTTCTATGATTCCAACTTGCAACATCCTATCGATCTCAACTTTGAATTTTTGCTTATATATCAGGTTTAGTCTGTATAGTCGTTGTCTGATCGGTCTTGCCTTAGCTCTGAGAGGTATTTTCATTTCACCTAGATCTCCTGCTATGCATTTAATTTCTGTGAACATTGTTGGGAACAGGTCACTGTACTCGCGTAGTAGCTCTGTTATACTTTCCATTGTTTTCTCATCCTAGTAGTCTCTAATGTTGGCCATTTTGGGATTCTCAATTGTCCCAATATTGAATTTCTTCACCTTGATCGACGCAACAATTAATTTTGATTCCATAGGTGGACCTTCCAATTCTCTCTCACCTTCAACTTCCTCAATATGAATATCATGTGGGTCATCTTCATCTGGTTCTTCTTCCTGCACATGGTAGCATGACAATAGTTCTTTCACTATCTGTCTATTTTGTTGTTGTTCTTTTGTCATAAGTTCAAATTTTGGTTCTTTAATGAATATCACCCCTATGATTTGTTTAAGTTTTGCATCTATGTTGGGGTTCTCATGCTCAAATGAGAAGTGACTATAAAGTTCTATTGTAATATTGTCCAGCTTGTAGTTCCTCTGCACAGTTCTTAGTCTGTATACCAGTTTGTTGGGATACCTTCTAATGTGTGAACAAAATGGTGAGGCCATTCGTCTGGTGGTGTCATTTTCCATAGAGTTCTACACTTCGCCAAGTGTTCTACTAGTGCTCCCTGTCCATCATATTTCTCTAGCTGGTTGCTTCCTTGTTCTGCACAAAACCTAATGTGCAATAACTGTTTACATTTGTACCAGTCCTTGACTGTTTCTTTGTGTGCACCCCACCATCTCACAAGTGTTTCCTTGAGTGCTATATCTAGGGATAAGAGCCTCTGATGTTCTAACACTTCATCTTCGTAACATGTTAAGAATTCTTCTAGGTCGTTCACCCCATGGAAGATGGGAAGTTCCCTTATCTCCGTACCTACCCATCTTACTGCACAGTCTATTTTTGCGCATCTTCTTGTGGAGACTTCGTGTAACCTCTGCAGCCAATTTTCTAAGCCTGTATCTGAGTCTGACACTCATGAGGTGATGCTTTTCCAACTGAGTACCCAATTTTCATTTGGTTTCACGTAATCCTCATCTTGCATAGTTGTTCTTTACAACTGGTTAATTTCCTCTAGGTCCAATCAAGTAGGCTTTACGAACCTTTCCCCTTCCGATGGGTCCAGTGGCGTAATGAATCTGTATTCTCTTGACTCGAAGGTCATCTTCCGCATCTTTAAGTTGATTATGGCCTAGTTATCAAATGCCCAATCCAAGCCAAAAAATGATGGATACGGTGTTGTGCCATCCACTATATTTATTACTTTGAATTCAACTTTAGTCCGCACTCCATCCAGGTCTACTGTCACTCCTTTTAGTCTTCCAATTGGTAGAACTCTGTGTTGATTTTCTAGTTTCAGCTGAATATGTGAATATCCTAATGTGGGTTCTCCCATACATTTCCAAGTCTTCTTGGGTAATAAATTAACTTTGGATCCTAAATCCAGTATGATATCTCCAATGTTGGCATTCAGCCTGAATTCCCTACTTGTTCTCCTCTTTGTATGTAGGTGATTGACTGTTTTTTGTTCTAAATTTCCTTCTGCTTCTACACTACATATTTCTATCATATTTTGTAATACTTTAATAGAGGATTGATCATTTAGTAGTCTCACACAGGATTGCAAAAAACCCTTAATGGTACTTACTTGTCCCATGGGTTGTGTTTTTTTGGTGTGATCCAATGATGGAGGCATCTCATACTCTGGTACTTCCTTATTATGCTACATGGTTGATGTCGATGCAATGTTTGGTCTCAGGAATTATTTTCTAGCTTGCTTGAATATCTCCTTCTCGTTCTGCGCATCAAACTGCTTCTTTGGTTTGACATTATTATTCACCCATTGGTGTTGTACCAACTCTTGTCTTAGTGCATCGTTTCTTTTTTTAGCTCCTCCCCGTGTAACTATGTTGATGTTTCTCCCTTCATCCCTTGCTTCTGCTGAAATCCAATGAACATTCTGATTGTTCTGATTCCTCTTTTCCTAGATCTTCCCTAACAGTGTCAGTCGTTCTTCCGTGTCATGATATGATGTGTGATAATACATATAGGTCACTGGTGGAAGTGGGAATTCTCTTGGATAGTGTCCCGATTGTTGAAAGTTGTGACATACCATTAGTCCTCTACCTCTTCCAAAGCCTCCTCTTTCTCTACCTCCCCCTCTATATCCAGCTCGATCCCCTCGCGACGCTTTATACTCAGGCGCCTGGTTATATTGTGCAATATTATAATGTGGCTATGTGGTCTTATACTGCAGCTGTGCAGTGTTATATTGTTGTTGCACAGTGTTATACTGCTGCTACACAGTGTTGTACGGGGACGATACTTGGTTAAACTGAGGTGTGTCCTGCTTGGTCATCATTTTATCCTACACCCTGTATGCATTTGATGTTATTTCTCTCATCAAGTCCATGGTTATGCAATCTTTGTCATAGTAGCCTACTAACTTACAAAAGTTTCAATATGATATTTTCGATATTGTCTAGTACTTTTGCATCATTGGGAAGTTGTATGGATCATGACATTGTTTCTTACATATATCGCACCATAGGCGTCCTGTTGGTAATGGATTTGGCATTCCCGCTGCCATGTACTGTGTGAATGTTGGACATTCATTTTTATGGTGTCCTTCTTTCCTACATGTGGTACACCATACGACTTCTCTTTTGTCCTTATTCTTATTCTGGTTCAGCTGGAATGTTAAGTTCTTCAGATCCTCCTTCAGATCCTCTATGGCTGGGTATGTCTTCTGATATTGGTTCTCTTCCAGTTGTAGGGTTGTTTGTAAAGCCTCTGCCTGCATCTAAAACTTCTATTGTCGCAATGGATAATTCAAGTGTGGTAGCAGTGAATTGACGAACATATGCCTATGATGCATATTTGTCATGTCATATTTTAGCTTCCCCTTCAATCATTTGAATCTATGGTAAATCTCCTATATAGATTCTCCTAGTTTATGTCTAATCTCTATCATCTTGTTCATGTATTGATCCTCTGAACTAGGCTTCTATAATTCATTTATCAACAACTTCTTGATATCTCCAATCGTTCTGGTTGTCCCTGGCAGACTGTTTGCAGCTAAACTCATATACCAATCGAGTGCACGATCTATTAATGTGATAGTTAATTGCTTTAGTTTAGTGTCCTCATCATTGATTTGTTTTTCTTCCCAAATCTTCTCACAAATAAAAAGGTGCTTCTCTAGGTCCTCGGATGCTTCCCCTTTGAATTCTAGTAATTTGATGGTTGGATCATGTCCTGCCATTTTGAATGTTGAAATACTACCTCCGCACGGTGTAGATACTTGACTAATGCTTCCTGAACTGGCTCCCCCAGTTGTTGTTCCTTATGTAGGTGTACTTCCTGCTGTCTTCCTTCTTTCAAAATTATGTTGCCTAAACGATGGTTTTCTTCTTGGTGTATTAGTCGCACATGGGTTTATGGGTTCCACATTGAAACTGATATGGATAGGAGTGTTGCCTTCTATTTCCACTCCTGGACCTATTGTCCTCCTCTCATATGTCACACTTAGGATGTCCTCAATCTTCTCTATAGCCCGGAGATCCTCTACCTCCTCTTCATCACTTTCCAAGCCTTGCCTCGCAGCTACAACTCTCTTCTTGATGTTCACCTTATATTGGTAGGGTACTCCACTGTGCGTCTTTCCAGATGTGGTTGTGATCTACTTGATCTAGTCATTGTCCATCAAAATTAGGTCCAAGGCCTCCTCCTTCTTTCCTTTATCCCCTTCTCCTTGGAATTTTTCCTTTTTCTGTCAGTGCTTCCCCCCTTCCCCCATGCACGCAGGGTAGTTTAGTTTTCTGACTCCATTGTCATTACACCTTTGTTATAAAATAATATCTTAATGGAAGTATATAACGATCTGATATACCTACCTCGAGGTCCCTTCAATAACTCTTGTTCAGCTGCACTGTAGGACTTCCCTGTATCTACCGCAAACTCTGTGATGAATCCAGAAACATTGTTGTCTAGCCAAAAATCTACCATGCGCGTAAACTTGTTATCAAATCGTTGTAGCTGCACGATCTCATCAGGATTCCACTCTAGCTATCTAATCTGATTCATAGGGTGGTTGTATTTCAATCTCTTTATCCACTCTTGCAATATGTGTGGGAAATCACAAAAAAATACTTCATGCAAGTCGGTGAATACGTACTTGTCAAGATATTTGTGCAGTGTCAACTTCGGGTTTCTGTTATATTTATGTGCAAACTCTAGCTCCTTTTCATTCAACCAACTCTCTATTTATGCCTTCGTGGGATTCCACGGTCTCAACATCCCCTTTCAGCTTCTCATTCTCCTCAACACCTTGTGATCCGGTCTAACATTCCTCTGACGCGTCCTCCACAAATCTCATATACTCAATCTCATTTCCTTCCACAGAACTAGCAACAAAACCATTTGTTGGTTCTTTATTATCTATTCTTTGTTAGTCCTACCATCACATATTGACCCTGGTTTATATTTAGTATGATTCCCAATAAAATCCCTGTAAAACTATCAGCCCCTCTAGTAAACCAAAAGGCAATGCAGTACACAGAGTGTACTACACATTCTCACCCATGATAGCTCTATGGGTGGATGCAATACTTAGGTGCTTGCAACCTGAGATTGAGCAAGATCTATGGTTGTGCATTGTAAACTTTATTCAGTCCATCTAACATCTAGTTATACCATTCATTCTATGCATGCATGTGGAATACCATATTTACTTAGTTAATTCATTCATCTAACATTCATCAACTAATCAGACACAAAAATGCATTCATTCATTCCTATAACACAGTATTACCATGTTTCACCCCCTCCTGGGATATGTCCACAAAGATTTGGCTTCTCGAGCTTTTGTTATAGTTTAGAGAGGTATCACGCCATGCGTGGTTACATTATTAGTTCCTCCTCTCTCCCACAAGCTCCTCGATCCCTACGAGGCAGACTAGATCGCACTAGGATCCTCAACCTACGATCTAACCCTCAAGATAGAGTCGATCATGCCTTCTCTATCTCACCAGATTAATGACTCATACAATACTTACAGTTCTCTCACTCTTTGTCTCCTCCCCTCCCCTCTCACTCTTTGTCTCTTACATTTCCTAGGTACTACTTATTTAAATCCTCGTCTCCCCATGCATTACAATGCATTAAAAACCCCCTAAACCTAGTGTCGTTAGGTATTCCTTTCATGTGTGCTTTTCCTTCTTCTCTTTCACATGTTTCTTTTCCTTCCAGTTGTCTTCTGCATGCTTTTCCTCCAAAAATAACATTTCTTTCTAGCTAGGCCTGCATCCAACAAAACCCATGCACATGGGATGAGAGTATTCCCTATGTTCAACATAGTTACAACAGATCCATACCTAGCTCAATCAACCAAAACCCCTTTCAGGTGGGGTTGGGATTTTAACCACTGGGTCTCATGGATGTTGCACTACCCCTTACATCCACATAGAAAAAAAATTTCCATGCTCAAAACAAAGGAGAAAAAACCATTCGGTTCATTAAACGAATCCAACACATCCTCCAACATGTTCAGGATATCTTGTAGAATTCCAATGCCAAGTACAAGCAACTCCATGATCAACACTAGGTGACACACAATTTTTCAAGTGGGGGATAAAGTTTGGTTGCATTTGCAGAAAGAGAACCTTACAGGACCCCATCAGAAGCTTCATCCATTCCTCCATGGACCTTAAACCATCACCAAGGCTGTGGGTGACAATGATTTTGAGCTCAACATTCTCCCCTTTCTTGGCTTGCACCCAATGTTTAATGTGGACCTCCTTCAACCATACTTTCCACCATTATTGGACACCTCAAAGATAGAAGAACAGTTGACACTGATAGAGCTCAAACCTGACTGCATGGAACATGAATCCATTGATCATATCATGGACACACTGGTCAAGGGAACTTTCCAACAAAAGATTCAACTTTATTGTGTTGTTAAAGTGGGGCAACTCCTGCACCAAGGCAAGTGGCTCACCTGGGGCGAAATTCAACAGAAATTTCCTCATCTGATGGGGGAACTCAACACAATGGAGACCATTTCTTTCTAAGGGGGGATAATTTATCTAGGTGGATATATGTGGCCACCTGCCTCTTCCAACTGGCTCACATACAATTTTCATCTTGGCAGTTTTTTTCTATCTTTTCAGGTCCTAAACTTTCGAGGTCATTTTGAGGCCCCAAACAACGTTTTTTGGGCCCACCATAGTAAAATTGTAGACGAATTTAGTGTGTGATGAAAAAATGTGTATTCCTTGAATAAAACTTTCCAACTAGCTATCGTGCGCTTAAAAGGAAGATCGTATGCAAAAGTTATGACCCCATGAAGTTGATGTACCAACTTACCCCATCGGGGCCCACATGCTTTTTGGTGTTTCATCTACAAGGGTTAGGTTTTTGGATGTATATGGTTTTATAATTACTTCTGAATGCTAAAAAGGCCTAGAAGCCTCATTTTTATGTGCTTAGGTGAATGTCAATAGCCGCAACATCTCTTCTTAGAGATTTACTACCACCATTCGAGCAAGATTGTTTCATTCTACATTTTATAGTTTCAACATATTTCTTTATTGAATAGAAGTTAAGTTTCATTGTATCTTTGTTATTGTTCACTATATCTATGTTTTAATTTTATATATCTGTGTTTCATTTCGTTCCACTTATAAATCCAGATCAATCATGTATATAGATCACCCTCGAGGTAGGCATTTCGATGCTCATATGTATGAAAGATCATGGCCTCCAACACAATAAACTGCAGATACATGAAATGATATGCAATATCATGGCCATGAAAAAGTACATGGTGGATCTGTGTCATATAATATATTATATCCATGAGAAAATACAATATGGATCTATGTTATAGTATACATTAGGAAGACATAATGAAAATGAGAGTGTCAATATAGTCTTTAGAGTACTCATATAGTAGTGATGTAATCCCACATATCGTGGGAAGGGTAGCATAAATGGAGAATGCCCCTAAGCCCAAAGTATTCAATCCAATCCCATTGATGGTAAGATTCTACATCATGTGAATGGATGAGTTGATGTCGAGCATGGTGGAAACCATAAGATTAACAGTCATTGATGAATACCATTAACAAACCTAAGGGGACCCACCAATAATGAAAATGAATCCCAACATACCTAGTACAGTCTAGTGAGTGTGAATAGAATAGATGACGTCGAACACTTGTAGAATCAATTGAGTAGGATTCAATGAAATAATCCCGCCATCAATCGTGATGAATCTTGTCACTAATGATTGCAAGCCCCAAGGTACTATTTGGTTTATAGATCCACTTCCTAGATAATGAGTTGGTGTCGATAGGAAGATATATTTCAAAGGAGGGATTTAATGTATCCCCCATCAATTGACATGAAACAATAACTGGTAGATGTTGTGAAGAGATCAATCACCAAGTACAACTGACATAGGGATAGCTAGCATGAAAGGTCAACAAGACTATATAATGGTTGACTCAAGCTTTACTTCCCTTAACATATAGCATGACATACTGATGAATTGGAAACACTAAGTCAAGAGGACCAATGATATATTGAGGAAATGAATAAGGCATTGAATCACTTTCCATACTGACTAGAAGATAACCAATTGGAGTAGTAGATGACTCATTGTCATAGTACTACTCCTAGGAAAGCTATATCCAAACTATAAGACACTGACACAAACAAATTTCATGTTCAAGGGAGACAACGACTTATAGTTTCCACTTTACTAGTTATAGATCTAGAGTTTTTTCCCCTCTCCTTGTTTTTTCATTTTTTAGTGACTCCTTCATGTTTTTACAAGCACAAAAGAGAGATAAAAATATGATCGATAATGTCTTTTTCATGGTTTTATGAGCGCAAAAAAGAGATAAAAGTGTACTTGTTTGGAGAAAATGATTGGTTCAATGGCATGCATCTACATTCCAAGCACATGGAATAGACCTATGCAAATTGAATGCAAAAAAGGTACTTGGAAAGTGATTTCCACTGATAGAATTTTTCTACAAGGATAAGGGTTACAAAATGGAGGAAAACTAATGCAGACGAAAAGAGGTCAAGAGCGACTGCAATGGTGGTAAGAGGTATCAAAGAAACCGACATCGTAGTAGTATGCACCAGAAAATTAGAAACAATAAGCATATGCAATTGTAAATAAACATAGATGATGATAGGAACCCCTTTGGGACATGTCCATAAAAAAATTAAGTGAGCAGAATTAGGCTCAAATTTTAGTCTTGGTAGGTCTAAATAAGGGTTCCTGGGCCTACAAACAATTGTAACATGGGAATCAAATGGAAAATGGAATGCTAACTAGGGAACCCATGAAGGGTAGGCACTTCTACACAGGTTACGACATGCAAATGAGAAAGGCTAATATCACAACCCGACAGGATCAAACCTAAGGCACAATGATAGAAAAAGTGACAGTTAGTAATGCAAGCTGTTATTGCAGGGAAAAAGCTATCCCTATATTCCAGTTCAATACACTTACCTCATGGTTCAATGGATGTCGCCACAAAATATGCCAACAAAATGTCATTGAATTTTGAAAAAAACAACTAGAAACATTAGATCCCAGGTTAAATTGTATAGTTAAATCTCATAATAGAAATAAGAAAGCATGAAATAGAAGTAATGAAAGGCATCGTTTCAATGTAGGTGTAAAAATGGCCATTTCGGATCTTGAAAAGGCTCAAAATTGGTCTATTTATGGACAAATAGGGCTCATTTCCACATTAACCTTGTTGAAATTCTCACCTCTCAAAAATTTGGCACAGATTGCGAGAAATTCCATCAATGCAACTCAAATTCATATGGACTAGGTAAGAACAAGACCATGTTTTTTTGTTTTTGTTTTTTTTGGGGGGGGGGGGATTTTTGGACATTATGTAGTGGCTATGTATTTTATATGCATGTGGTTTAGCTCTTACTTATGACTTCAAATGATGTGATTTGAAATACATGAGTTTATGTACATGCATGCTTGCATTAATGCGACAAATGAAAACATAACTAGAAAACTAATGTATGTATGCAACCCCCTAATCTCACCATGGGTGGATTTTAACACCCCAAATAAAGATCCTTCTATCAATGCTATGAATCAGTTTAAGTTAAAATTATCCTAAGTTGATCATTTTTTCCAGGATAGTAACCAAAATGTCTATACTTTCAGGTGGAATCACGAAGGTGGGTTACACTTTCGTGACAATCCGCTTTCCAAAATTTCGACAAACATTTTTTCGGTCGAACTAAAACTAATTTTTGGCCGAAAGATATTATTTTCGGCCGAACTATTTGTCGGCCGAAAAAATAAACGTCAAATCAAACAGAGCAATAACAGCGCCCTCGATTTGCGTGTCGAAATTTGGTCGGTCGGATATTTTTTTCCTGGCAACAAGGTTTCGGCCGAAAGATTGTTCGGCCGAACTATTTTTCGGCCGAACTATTGTTCGGCCGAACTATCTTTCGGTCGAAAGTATGTTTATATATTATCCACACATGGGCCTTAGAATGTTTTTCGTTTGCGTATTTGCTGTCTCACGAGAGGAGTGTGTAGCTAGTCGTGGAAGCCGAGGGAGAGGTCGCCGAGATCGCAGGGAGAGGTCGCCGAGATCGCCGGGGTCGCCAAGATCAAAGGGAACGCAGGTAAGCTTCAAAAATTATGGCTCTGCTTATGGCTCTTTTTATGGCTCTGTTTATGAAAATTATGGCTCTGTTTATGAAAATTATGGCTCTGTCTGCGTAAATTATCGTTCTCTCTGTGTAGATAATAAAAAATTATTACTCTGTCTGCGAAAATTATGGCTCTGTCTACGTAAATTATGGCTCTGTCTGCGTAAATTAACGCTCTGTCTGCTTAAATTATGGCTCTGTCTGCGTAAATTATGGCTCTGTCTGCATAAATTATCGCTCTGGCTCTGTCTGCGTAAATTATCGCTCTGTCTGATAATATATAATGGCTCTGTCTGTGTATATAATGGCTGTCTGTGTATATTATGGCTCTGTTTATGGCTCTTTTTATGGCTTGATATCATTTACAAAGTGGAACCATTTAATCTTGATAAATGATATCAATCTTTCGAATATATGATCCATTTACAAAGTGGATCTCTCCTCAAGCTTTCAAATCTGTAAATGATATCAAGCTTTTTATGGCTCTTTTTTGTTAGATTTTTCATAGGGAACCAATGTTTTGAACAAGCAAACACCTTAGCAATTCTGATGAGACAAGGAAATATGATATGACCCACAGTTGATTTTTCTCTGTTTTCTTCCTTGGAACAAGTTTCCTGTGCATGCCTGTCTCTTCATCCTTCATTGTTGATTGTATAGACATCTATGATCTCAA
>ML782335.1:778291-802414 GCA_009831015.1 Picea engelmannii | reverse complement strand
GTTTAAGAAACATACTGTTAAACAATTGTCAATTTGACATATCAAATCGTGATAAAAAAAAATTGAAAAATAGTCATTAGAAAGCTAATACAATTCTTCACAAGTTTTGTTTTTACTGTAAAGTGAAATTCTAAATAAAAAAATACTTTTATATGTCGAAAGTTGAATAACTTGTAAAAATACAGTTTTTTTTGTCATAAAACAAGCAAAAGTGTAACCCACCTTCATGATTTCACCCTTTCCTTGTTCATTAGGAATAGAGTAATGAACCTCAGTCATGGACTTAATGCCATATATAATTTTTCTATGCCAATCTTGTATCTCTACATGTAAATCATAGGACTCTCTCTCTCTCTCTCTCTCTCTCTCTCTCTCTATATATATATATATATATATATATATATATATATATATATATATTCATTAGGCATGAGTAGAACTAATGCGATCCTTATTTTAAGTTCCAACTTAGAATAGAGGTGGTTCTAAAATCAAACATTGTGATAGAGGAATTTGAGGAGTAATGTTAGGACAATCTAAGTAATATCCAATTGAATGAAGTGATTGACTCCTCCTTCTCATTTACATTTTGTGTCCATTTCTCAATAATTAATGTTGAATTAACATCTAAGATCAAGGATTTGATTTGTAAAGACTATGCTTATTTAAGATTGTAATTAAGAGCAAGTAATTTGATATGGTTATTTGTGGAGATTCCAATGTTTTGGACTTAAAAACAAGACCATATATTTTTCTTTCAATCTTAATGATATCTCCTGATATGACTTAAAATATTAGGTTAACTCGAGAAGCTTCATTGAAGTCAAGTTTCAAGAAGGAGAGGATGGGAGGTATCCACCTAATACCATAAGGTGAGGGAACAACATCAATCATTGAAAATTAAAAGCAATTATTGATTGAAATGTCCTAACACTCTAATGTATTTCTATCATCTATTATTCCTTCAATATCCTCCAAAGACCAATTCTAACTTATTTTCATAAATATACTAACTTGTTTTCATTTAATTAACTTTACGATAATTGTATTTCCCATTTATGATCCCTTTATATCCATATGTTATTCTTGCTAACAAATACTAGAATTATTTTCTATAAAGAAGTTCCCACTTTCAAAGAGAATGATTTTAAGGTCATCATCAAATGAGATTTTTATCCAACAATCAAAATTCGATACTTGACCCAAATTCTATCCCTTATTGGTATGTAGGATTGAGAGACTATGAAATCCATAGAACCATCCATTGGGTAACCTCGATCCATAATTGGTTGATTTTGAGTCCAACCAAGAACTGTCTATGAAGTTGCTTTTAGGAATCTTCCCAAAATAACAGTAATGATCTATCATCCATTTATAAAACCCTGTTTTATGAAATCCACATGTATTTCGATCAGAACAGCGCTGTGGGTGAAAAGTTTATATTTTTGAAAAAAAAAATATTTTTTTTTGAATATAAAGGAGGAATTTTCTGTGGAAGAAAGGTCAAGATTCCAAGGATGTCTTACGACCATCATTTTTTATACATATTTACCTTTCTACATTTAGACTAATGCACTTAGGGATTGGCAACACACACTTTTTATATAATACTTATAATGGCCATCTTGATTCCAACTATTGTACCATCCATAGGAATGTTTTTTCCCCTAAGTTTTTTCATTTATTTAATAAATCATTATAAAATTAAAAATATAAACATGATACTTGCAAATCATTTGTTTAATAAATCATGATAAAACTAAAAATATAAACATAATAAAATCTTGCAAATCATTTGTTTAATAACTTATTATAAAACTAAAAATATAAACATGACAAGACCTTGCAAAATAGTTTGATGATACTGCTTTTGGTTGTAAAAGTTAAGCATTTTAATCATTTGTTTAATAACTCATTATAAAACTAAAAATATAAAAATGATAAGACTTTGCAAAATAGTTTGAGGATACTGATTTGGGTTGTTAAAGTTAAGCATGATAATCATTTGTTTAATAACTCATTATAAAACTAAAAATATAAACATGATAAGACCTTGCAAATTAGTTTTCAGGAGAGTCATTTGGGTTATTAAACCTTGATAATGTCCATCTTTGAAGTTTTTATTTACTTATTTTTTCTATATTTTATTTTAATTGATTTTTTTATATAAATTTTAATTATTTTTTAAATAGATTTTTGATGTTTTAAATATCATTTTTAAAGTTGGTATGAGAAAAATATGTTTTTAATAAATGGATTGTACCTTTTTATAATATCAATCGGAAGTTAATCAATTCTTATTAATTATACGTGTAAAGATAAACATATATGTTCTTCCATAAGAGTATAAAGGATTTTAAAAACTAACACTAATTAGAATTTGAGAAATGCAACATTTTTAACCCTAATAATTATAAAGAAGTGTTAAGACCTTATTCACTAAGAGAGAAATGGGTTTTTCTCCTATAGTATTTTTTGGTTTCATGATTTCATACTTGAATATTGCAAGGAGTGGGTTAATAAAGTAGAGGAGAAGAAGGAGGTGCCTTATATCCAGTTATAACATTTATTTTCTCATGTGGTAATCGTTGTTGGAGAATAAAGGATGATGATGAAGACGGTCATGTGGAGAAGCATTATGAGTTTGGGGAGTTGATTGGTCAAGGACGGTCGCGAGTGGTGTACAAGTGCATTGAGAGGACAACAGGAGAGCAATACATGTGTAAAAAGATGTCCGTTATGACTAATATAGCGTGTGAGATGAATTTATTGTACAGGTTGTAGAGAAGTTTACCCCGTGAACGTACATAAATTTATTTGCATTAAAAGTACATCACCTCTGCAATAAAAGGGTAAATTTATCTACTAATAGTAATATAAAAAAATCTTTTAATTGTTTTTTTTAAATATAAAAATTCAAAAGAATAAAATTAACTTTATGGTCAATCTATTAACTAATATCAAAGTCAATACTAACTGGTTGTTATATATAGTCGCTGAGATAATCTAATAACTAATTATAAAACTAAAAATATAAATATGATAAAACCTTGCAAAATAGTTTGAGGAGAGTGATTTGGGTTGTTAAAGTTAAGCATGTTAATCAATTGTTTAATAACTCATTATAAAACTAAAAATATAAACATGCTAAGACCTTGCAAAATTGTTCGAGGAGAGTGATTTGGGTTGTTAAAGTTAAGCATGATAATGTCCAAGTTATTTATTTATTTATTTTCTATATTTTATTTTAATTGATTTTTTTATATAAATTTTAATGGTTTTTTCAATAGATTTTTGGTGTTTTAAATATCATTTTAATTAAAGTTTGTATGAGAAAATTATGTTTTTAATAAATTGGTTGTACCTTTTATAATATCAATTGGAAGTTGGATCAATTCTTATTAATTGCACGTGTAAAGATAAACATATATGTTCTTCAATAAGAATATAAAGGATTTTAAAGACTAACACTAATTAGAATTTGAGAAATGCAACATTTTTAACCCTAATAATTATCAAGAAGTGTTAACACCTTATTCACTAAGAGAGAAATGGGTTTTGCTCCTATTGTAATATTTTTTGGTTCTATGATTTCATACTTGAATATTGCAAAGGAGTGGGTTAATAAAGTAGAGGAGAAGAAGTACCAAATTGGTGTATGAGACCCTCTTGCTTATGGGACAAGGGACCCCCTTCGCGCAACGATTTGACTGTTAAAGTCTACGGAGGTATACATACCCTACCTCCCTTTGGATTTGAACTTGTGATCTCTAAGGAGGAAACATGTGTTCTTAACCATTAGACTGACGAATTGTATATTGAAATATTTAAAGTAATTTATAAATCATCATGTCCTAAAATAATAGCAAACATATGGTCTATATGGCATTGGTGGGCTTCAATTTCCATTACGTGGAAATTTAATTGATGGAGCAATTCATACCTCAACATATTCCTTGGTGTGTTTGATACAAGAATATTGTTTTATATAATCGGCTACATGGTGGAGTTAAGGTTGGTGACATGGTACTATAATTTTATTATTATAAACATGTTACATGGTCTTATTTGTCATATTATATCATGAAATATATAATTTTGGAGGGATTTAATTTAAAAATATGTAAAGTATCAAATTTTCATTATCACATTTCACTAAAAAGTGAGACACATCTTCATGGTTTCACCCAATTGTACAATTCATCATCACTACTACCTACATAGCCATGAGAAAACATCTCCCTAGATTTGGTGGTTGTAAACAACTAGGATTAAACACAACTATGCCTTTGTGGTAGTAGACATATTTAATAATATGCACATCTGAATGCCCTATAAAATGACTATTAAATGACAAGAAACAAGAAGCTTATTATTTGAGAGAGCCTAGCTGCACTTTGGATACCAAGTAACATCAGTTAAGATTGTGACCTTGGGTTCCTTATTTCCTTTCAAAATATATTGTGGGAAAAAATGGATATCAAACTAAAGAGCTCTACCACTTTCCATCCACAAATGCATGGGCAAATAAAAATAGTAAGCAAAACCTTGCTGGAACTTTTGAGGGGTTATAATCACAAACACTCAAAGACTTAGAGTGTAATTTAATTTACATTCAACACTCTTATAATAGAGTAGTCGATACTTCCTCTAATAAATCTCATTTTGAAACTTGTTTAGAATATTTTTTACATTTACTTGATATTGTGTATGAACAATGTGAAAGAAACAAAAAAATCTGACATAGAAGAAACATTTAAAGATATATTTTAATAAATAAAAATACACAAATCCATTTGCAAATATAAGCAAAATTGAAGGATCCCATGAACAGTACCAGTACAAGGTGAAGCACGATTACATAAGCAATACAAAATAGAGAAAACCTTATAGATAGGAGATCGAGTCTAATTATCCTTAAATAAGGAAAGACTATAAAAACCTTTCTCTAAGTCTTCAAAATGTTAACACATTAACACCACATCGGTATTACAATCCTTTTGACATGATTTATCACATATCCTGTTTATGGTGTATGACCTCTCAACTTCCTCCTCCTTTTAATAAAATCTTGCAGCTACAAGCAAAGGAGGCCGCTCATTCATTTAGTGGGAACAATAGAGTTTTGGGAGTTTAGGGTTTAGTTGTCAGCTAACATATTTATTTATAATTTTCCTATGTGATGCTCTTCTAATATTGGTTTAGTGATTATCAAGATTCATTAATTGAAGGTGACTAGGGTGGAAACAAAATACAACATTGATAGGAAATATTATTTAATGATATCAACATATTTATTTCTAATTTTCCTTATGTGGTGCTCTTCTAATATTGGTTTAGTGTTTGTCAAGATTCATTAATTGAAAGTGACTAGGGTGGAAACAAGATACAACATTGATAGGAAATATTATTTAATGATATGAAGGAATACTGGTTTAGTGTTTGTCAAGATTCATTAATTGAAAGTGACTAGGGTGGAAACAAGATACAATAGGAAATATTATTTAATGATATCAAGGATTTTGATTTTTATGGGGAGGTGGGGTTCATACTTTACACTATGTTGGTCTTCTGGAATGTTCATGTTGTATATGAATCATGCTCAAATAAATAAATAAATAATTAATTCCAACTTTGTTGGACCATAATGCATTTCTATTGGCCCTAGGTATCCGTCCTTTGTGGAAGAAAGTAATCCACATCATCCATCCTTCCTCTTTCTCTTTCCAGTATGAATCTGGCCTGAAAAGAAAAATGATCCACAATTTTGATGCAGTGTCTTCCCTTTTTTATGATTTTTCTTCAATTACGCTTTTGCTTATTGTGTTTGGAGAGAATAATTGCACCTACATTTGTGTGGATAATTAATTTTCCACAATATGTGGCCCTTTACAATGCATTGGTGAACATGCCATTTGAATAAATGATGTGAAGGTCCTAAGCGATTTTCCACAATCACATGATTTGAATAAATGTAACAAGGTCACAACTGGTCAGATGGTGAAGGTAGTAAGAACTGTCAACATGGGTTGAGGTGAGGTTAGGTTAAAATGTGAATGTGAATGTGAGGGTCCTAATAAGTGTCATAGGAAGGTTAGGTTGGGTTGATTTGATTTGTTTTGTTTGTTATTTTATTTTTATCTTTAGAGAGAGTAGGGAGTGACGTTAAAATGGGAAGGTCTCCAAAAGTGTGCAATGGGTGGTTATTGGTTTAATAATTTTTTATTCAGAAATATGGCAAGGACAAATATAGGCAAAAACCAAATTACTTTGTGGATTTGCTTTGCATTTTTGGGTTAAACTAACAGTGTCCACGTGGCGCTAATTCAATTCATTCTATGCAACCAATCTAATTTAATTCATGTTAAGTTTCATATTCTTAAATTCCTTGTCAAATGAGGGGTTCTTCTCTCCCCCGTTGGCCACGTGGATGGAGTTAACTTTATGGGGCACATCCCGCTCCCATGTTTCCTGTCATCATAGTTGGTCCCTTCACTAAGTGGGGGATTGATTACACTACGTGCAACCCCCCTTCAGCAAGGGGGCACCGCTATATCATCATAGTTGTAGACTACTTCACTAAGTGGGTTGAAGCTATGTCAACGTTTAAATATGATGGAGAGATTGCAGCTCTCTTTTTATTCAACCATATCATAGCAAGGTTCGGCGTCCCGAGAGAGATTGTTACTGACCATGGCAGTCACTTTCAGAACCAAATGATGAACGAATTAACATCAAAGCTTGGGTTACGGCAAGATCATTCATCACCGTATTACCCCCAAGCCAATGGGCAGGTAGAAGCTGTAAACAAAACTCTTAAGACTATTCTACAACAAACTATCAACTCAACCAAGTCAAATTGACATTTAATGTTATACTCGACATTATGGGCTTACCAAACATCTGTTAAGACTGCAACTGGTTTCTCACCTTTTCAACTCGTTTACGGGCTGGAGGCAGTCTTGCCCATCGAATGTCAGATCCCATCTCTAAAGTTGGTAGTACAATTACTGCCAGACACTTCTCCACTTGAAGAACGGTTAGTACACCTTGAGCAGCTCAATGGGCAGCGTCGTGATGCGGCCCTGGCCAATGAGGCTCACAGACATAAGGTCAAGTGTCAGTATGATAGGTTCGTTCGTCCTCAGATTTTCTCTGAAGGCGACCTTGTCCTGGTCTATGACCAAGATAAGGACCCCCTGGGGGCAGGAAAATTCAAACCCATGTGGTTCGGACCCTTCATCATAAAAGAGGTATTAAAAAGGGGTGCTTATCGTCTGGTTGATTTTGAAGGGAATGCTTTGGTGGAGCCTAGAAATGGGCTCTACCTCAAGAAGTATTACTCATAGGCAGGTCACTGTGGGTAACTTTTTGTAACACATGTATAGTCTTTGTACTATTACTTTTTAGTTTCTTTTAAATGTTATGGATGTGTCATTGATGTTATCTTTCGTCAATATGGCAGATGTCAAGTGATTCTGAGGTGTTCGTTGGGTATGCAGATGGTGCTAGTCGACACACTCAGAGGCTTGCCTCCGCAGCTTGGGTAATCTTTACACCTCAAGGCCAGTTGTTATCTTCTGGAGGTATATGCTTAGGTGACACCACAATTAATGTCGCCGAGTATAGTGCAGTTATTGAGTTGCTTCGTGACGCCTTGTCCTTGGGTATCTCTCATCTCCGGGTCTATCTCAACGCTCAACTGGTTGTGTCTCAGCTAAACAGAATATACCGGATTCATGATCCAACCTTACACTGACGATTCCTTAGGGTACGTCTCTTAGAACGAAACTTTGATTATATTACATATTTTTATGTTCCTAGGAGATTAAACCAAATTACAGATATCTAGCTAATCAAATTTTAGATTGGCATCTTGCACACAAATGAAAGAACATTGACATAAACATGTAAATACATTTTTGCCACATGATCGATAAGATACAAACGATCAAAAAAACCATATATAACATCGTAAAGTAACCAGAGTACATATATGGACGCAAGCGCCTCAAAAAATAGGACCAATAATGAGTCACAGGGCTTATGCCCTCAAAAAATATATACAAGTAGTGCTCATGGCACGTAAAAAGTCTAAATAGGTTCAAGGCCTATGGGCCCTGTTATACTGGTCCACAGCATGGGATAAATGCCTAAACAATCGGACCCACGTTCGAGGTGCCCCCACTACATGAGGCTGCATGGAAGGTGGCAGGTACTCTATCTCTGCCATCAGGACTGTGTGAGTGAGTGCAGTAAAGTTCCGCTCAACTCGTCTAAGTACCCTCTCAGCCTCCCCAGCTGGGAGGTTCCCTACTACTACTGGTCCCCCGACGGCGGCAGCTGCGGCTTCTAGCTGAGGACGACGCCTGTTTCGTGCATAATCGACAGGTTGCACGGGTCCCACATCTGCATGCAGGAAACGTATATCTATCAAATACTTTGGTATATAAAAAAAAATGATATATCTAACAAAAACGACATAAAAATTACATATACAACAAAAAAAAATACAGAGGTGGAGACTTACCCATCTCCCCTCACTCCTCACTAGAAGGCATGGGTATCTCAGGATCTCTAGAAATGTCTATCCCTGCATATGGGTAATCCTCGATCACAGGGATCTTCTGTGACAGCCATGCAAAAAAGTCATCGTCGAAGGACTCATTGGTCCTTCCACCACCCTGTCGCGGTAGTAATACTATCCATCTACATACTGTAGGAAATGAGGCCTGATGTCCTCGTACCACTTCCCGAGGACTAAAGCTCAGAACTCTCTCAAAAAAGAATGAACACAAAATCGTCCCGAACCCAAAGTTCCTTTGTGTCCGCTGACGACAATCTGTCAATTGCCTCTTCATACACTCTAGTAGTGTGGTACTCCAATCAAGAGTTTGTGCATTCAAGCACTGGATAGCACAGTTCATCTATGCGCGAGACGCTTGATGCAAGGCTGTAGAACCGGTAATCTTCCCAATAAGCAATAATATCGCTTGCAACGATAGGTCAATGATCTTACTTATGGGCACCTAGGAGCTCAAATGGTTTGTCCTAGCCTCATAGTGCAGGGCTATAAAATCCTCTATGTTAAGCAGCCCTGCTAGAAACGTCCTAAAATTGACTGGTTCCCCTCTCCTTGAGAGGCCAGTCAAAAAGTAGATATCCTTAGTGGTGGGCACCAGTGATTGCCCCTCTAGCATGAAGGCTCTGCATCAAGGTGCCAATAGTCAATCAAGGCATTCAGTAGCCTCGGTTGTGCTTGCATGAATGGACACAGGAAGAACTTAAGTAAACCACATTGCATCAATGCGGCCACGACATTCGGATCTCCCGCAACCAACTCAATGATTGCTTCATGCTCCCTTTCCCTCCATTGGACATACATCCTACCAACACAACAAAGTTCAGGAGGTTTAGTAAGGGCTTTTTGGTTCTTTTATCTATATAAGGGGGTTCCACACGTGCTATCTAGGTGACAGTCGCGTGTACACGTGGGCAGGTTTTACTCTGCCTAAGTGTACACGCGGCCTGTCCAAAGACAGCCCACGTGGACCTAGGGCCGACCTTTTAAAGGTCGACGCCCACCCAAAAAACAAACTCAAAAGCAAAATTGAAGAATTGAATAGCTAGATAGGGGAGTTTGTACTTACTTGGTCCAAGCGGAAGTTCGTTTCGTCCACTGTAGCTCCCGGAATCATTGTTTTTATCAAAGGGGGTCTTTTGGCTCCATAGTCAATTTCCAAATCAGCAATGGTGATAATGAGCTGCCAACTTCTATTTATAGACTTTTTGGCCTCTTTTTTTCATTTTTTTGGCCTCCCTTATCAGTTTCTTTAAACCAAAAACCATTTAGAGTGATTAAGAAGTTATATGGGAGGGATTTGATTGGGTATTGGGACACTTTTTTTGAGTTTTGAGAAATTTTTTAAGGTCCATGAATTTTTTTCCAAGAATCAACTTGAGCATATAGGTTAGGTTACTACCCTGACTTTTGTGTTTCGTTGTCTTTTTCCTCTGCCATAGGATCAATCCCATCAGGTTGTGACACTGAACCATCATATCTGCTTTAGAAGTGTCGTAACTTGGCGGTAGAGCTTACCAAAACATGGATACCCTAGGTAGGTCCTGGTTGCATTATGGTGTCGATGCCATTTCTACAACACTGTAGGCTCATGAGTCCTTATAGTCTTTCCTGAATATGAGTTTGAGCCTCATTTGCATGATTCTTCTTCGCTCTTGATCTCACCC
The DNA here is from genome assembly GCA_009831015.1 of Picea engelmannii. Taxonomy (NCBI): domain Eukaryota; kingdom Viridiplantae; phylum Streptophyta; class Pinopsida; order Pinales; family Pinaceae; genus Picea; species Picea engelmannii. The sequence continues at coordinate 792,166 of ML782335.1, read as the reverse complement.
TCAGGACTCCTAAAAAATAACAGGTCTCCTTTTAAGCCCTTTTCAGACCCTCTAAACATGAAAAGATTGTCGAGCGATCTTGTGACCTTTCATGCTCGTTAAAATGAAATTTGAAGTCACGTCTGTCTGGCAGTAGTTTACCCCTTTTTTGGTCCGGACGGTCAACTGTACGAACAAAGGTATACTCTATGGAACTTCCGTTCTTTAGAAGAGTACTCTCGGGTATAATTTTATCCCTTTTTCGAGCCTGAGGGACTAAACTTACAAAAAAGAAACCCCCACGGAGTCCATAGTTAAGCTCTTTTCAGACTCCCTAAAATTGAAAAGATCACCGAGTGAACTTATTCTTTCACACTCGTTAAATTGGTCTAGAAGAATATTCCTGATGGAGTCCATAGTTAAACTTTTTTCAGACTCCTTAAAAATGAAAAAATGGCCGAGTGACCTTGTCTTTATCACACTCGTTAAAATAGTTTTGAATAGACGTCTTGTTGGTGCTAGTTTACCCCTTTTTAGAACCAACTAGACTATATCCGAAAAAGGTACCCCAATGGAGTCTCCTTTTATGTTTTTTCAGACTCTCTAAATATGAAAAACCATCGAGCTTACCTTCTTTGGGCTCGTTAAACTTACATCGAAGGACGTTACCATTGTGTGTTTTGTTAACCGCGTTTGCATACCTTATACACCAGCCTTATAACAGTTTTCTTCTGCGTCTAAACACCTTTGGCCCCCGGAGGATTTTTCCCGAGTATCATTCTACTAGAACATCAGTCTTGTCCTTGTGCCTTGAGCTTGTATGTTTGCAACACTCGTTCCTCCTTTGTAACGTAATATTCCTTTATTCTTTTTCCACAATTATTGAAAAGAACAAAAAAATCAAATATACCCCAAAAAGAGGAGGGAAAATTATTTTCTTTATTGGCAGCATAATGAGTCGCCCTTGGATAAAGCACATCTGTCCATTTTTTCATCAGACTATGGGATGTAGTATGACCTTAGAAATATTTTATTGCTATATAGAGTTGTGTCCTCCACCGTTTGGTTATCCTTCCAAACATATGGAGAGTTTGCGTTGCCTCCTGATTCGTAGACTTATGATTAACATACATGCTGCCTGAGTCTCATCATTTGTTGTGCTATTATCCAAGGGAAGTTTGTCACCAAGCCTGAGTCGACCCCTCTGCAATATGTCTCTTGTCCGCATACCCGACCATCCTGAACATCCAATTAAGTCCTTGTTCGAAATCACTAAAGCCTTCAGTCTGATCATCAAGATTATCAAGTCCATGACCGACGAGGCATCGAAGACCTCTGGGTAGTGCAGTCATACACTCATATTACACTCCTACCCAAGTTTTGAAGATTTTGAAGTTGTTTCTCGAGCTCTGAAGATCTCATCTCCAGCCATTAGGCCGAATCAACTTCTGGAAGATGGATACTCTATATGTATATCTTTCTGATTTCGAGATGTAGCTCCACTGTGTATTGTTCGCGGCTACTCTTTATAGTTATTTGACATGGATCTACAGTGTATTTGATTGGTATCCATGGTTCTATTTTATCCCAAGCATGGGTATGCCCGCCTCGGTGAGACATTTTTTATTTTGCAGATGGCACCTCACGGTTCCTGATCCTTGGGCTCAATCGTTCGGCACATCAGTAAAGATTGGTAATGTATTTCGACCATCAGATGCTCTTCTAACCTCACACATTAGGGGGCATCTGTTATAACACTAAATTGCACCTCACATGCTTACCTGGCATCAGGCCAACTCACATCCCTTCTTTTCCAAAGCACTGCTGAACAACTCTTTGAAAATCCTCTTTTACAAAGGCCCACATGCCCTAATCCATTATTGCATGCGTGTACACACTGGTTGACCCAAAACACCCCGCGTGGACCGACAAAAGCATGAAAAAAGGAAAGTTGCAGATGGAACAAAAATCTATGGGTGAGTTAACTGAAACTCCTGGCCATGCATGGCCGAGGGTTCATCCAAATACCTAGCTCCTTCTAGCCTATAAAAGAAGGGGTAGAGGTCCCATTTGGAGGAGGAAAAATATAGCAAAGAAACTCTGCCCATTTACGTATTCCCATTGTCCCAACCCTTTAGCCTTTCCTTATGCCAAAGGAGATTCAAAGAAAAGTAGTTGGAGGACAAAAGAAGAGGAGCCCATGATCAGGTTCAAGGAGCGGTGGCCGGTCTCAGCTTTTGTAAGTTGACTCATTCAAAGTAATAAAGAAAATGCTTTTCCCATCCCATTTCATGAACTGTTTATAGTTTGATCAGTATATGTTTGGATTTCTAACCCGTTAGTATATAAGTAGTATGCATGCATAGTTGTTGCTTGTCTTGAATGCAGGTCAGCTTTGGAAGGAGTATTGCGAACAAGTAATCAAGCACAACGGAGGATCAACATCCAATGCTGGGAACGAGGTAGGTTGATCTTTCCATGTATTTACTAAGAAAAGGGGATTTAAATCTAGGGATGAAGGTAGAAAGTAATTTCTCTTCGGTCATATCTGCATGCAAAGTCTGAACTCTATTTGCTAGTCTGTAGGGAGATTTTCCCAACAACACCATGGAGGAAGAAAAGAGAGATGATGGGGTGGGAGATCCCTTCAAATTACTTCTCTAGGAATCCTGCGTACGACAGAGGAATGATATGATGGATAATTTTGTGCAAATCCTTCGATGACTGCCAACGGGCGATGCATCTTCCTTGAGTGGAGGCGCCACCCACTTCAAGTTACAGATCAATTTTTATATTCCTATATTTGAAGGTCAATAGATGCAGATGTTATAGACAAATAATTAAACCTTCTAGAAGGGTATTTTATGTCCATAACTTTTCCGATAGAGAAAATATTACATTTTCGCTCCTTAAGGTCATCCCCCATGTCAAAGATTGGTGGGAGACTTTCTGTGAGCAAAAGGAAATACAGGAATCTCCATTATTTGCAGTGACACCCACTTGGGGTTCTTTCATGGATTCGATTAAGGAACGATACTACCCTGTTGGAATTTATGACAAATTATATACAAGATGGACCACATTGGGGTAAGAAAGGGACCAAACAGTACCAGAGTTCACCAATGTCTTCCATACCTTGCACACCAAGCTGGGTATCAAAGTCTCTAAAAAAAATTTGGTGCTCAAGTACTGCGATGGTCTCCATAGATACATCCAGAAATAAATGGAGTTTCTATACATCTTGTGCTTGGGCGTGACCTATCGATATGCTTTCAAAATTGAGTAGAAGATTAAAAAAAAGACACAATAGTTTGGGTCTGTAAACCCCTCACATCAAATGCATGGCAAAGGCAGTCCCAACCTGCAAAAAAAAGGATAGAGCAAGGATGGAAAGCCTCAGGAAAACTAGTCTAAGATGAAAACAAATAAGAACAATGGGAAGATAAATAAAGACACTAGGAAGTGGTGTGAGTTCCATAAGAGCCTCTGGCATAACACTGTTGAATGTCGCTCAAAGTAGTCATTGGTGGCTAAGGTGAAAGCTTATGAATCAGATGTGGGTTCCAACTCTGATTCAGAACCAGAAAAAGGGAGACAAATCATTGAAGCAGAACCCAATTCCACCATTCCTACTACTAGGATCCATCCCGGTGAACCTAATGAACCAAAGGAAGGTGAGTGCCTACTAGATGTGGGTGAAGGGTACTCCGTTTCACTTCATCATTGATAGTGGTAGCTAGGATAACCTCATCTTAGTGGATTTTGTCAAGTGGTTGGATCTGTCGACAACACCGCACCCATAGTTATACACCATCAGATGGCTCCACCAAGGGAGTGATCTTCGTTTCAACCAATAGTGTCTCTTTCCCTACGAAATCAAGTCATTCAAAGATGAGGTATTGTGTGACGTCTCCCGCCTTGAATTTTGTGATGTTCTTTTGGGCCAACATTATTTATGGAAATGTCATGTTGTATATGAGTCTAGGCCTTGTAATGCTATTATTACTTTGGACAGGAAATTGTACAGGCAGGGATGATTTTAAGGATGGAAATTTATTTTAAAATGTAGAAACCTTGGCGAATCGTACTAATCCGTCATATGCCAACTATAAATGTTTGACGATTTTTTTGTAAAAATATTCAAATTTCTAAGGATTTTATATAGTTCCTATAAAATTTTGGTGATTTTTAAGGTAAAATATTTTTATCCTTTAGAATTTGGGCGAATCATTTTTAGAATAGCGAATCATTTTTTGGAAAAAACCATGGAAAATTAGCCCATGAGTGAAATTTAGCCCCTAAAATCACCCCTATGTACAGGATACCCGACGTAGTCCCACCTACTTCCATTTCCTTGATTTGTTCCAAGAAATGCAGGAAGGTCATCTCTCAGATTGGGAAGTTTGTCTTCTTTGTGATTCACACTCAAAGTGAGCGGAAGGTTGCAGCCACATCCATGGCCTCCGTGGAAAGTCTCTCCATGTAGCAGAAGCAAGTGGATAAGGTAATGGAAGAATACAAAGACATATTCTGCTCACCCACTGGGGTAACTTTGCACTGTCAAGTCAAGAATTCAATCAATCTAAACCTCGACGCACTGTTACCCAATGGGCCAATCTATTGTCACTCTTTGTCAAAAAATGAGGAAATTAAATGCCATATTCAAGAGTTTATTGAAAAGGGGCACATCTGACCAAGGTCATCACCTTGTGGAAGCCCAATCATGATTGTGCAGAAGAAAGACAGGACTTGGTGACTCTGCATTGATTATTGGTCCATGAATAAAATCATAGTTAGGAACTGGTACCCAATTCCCCGAATAGACGATCTCCTTGACCATCTCAATGGGGCCAAATAATTCAGTAATATTGATCTCAATTCTAGGTACCACCAAGTCCCAATAGAGAAGACAGATGTATGGAAGACTACCTTCAATTCCAAAGAAGGTCTTTTTGAATGGTTGGTCATGCCCTTTGGCTTGAAAAATTCCCCAACAAATTTCATGAGAATGATGGACGATATATTGTGGCCTTTCACCAATTATTTTGTGGTGGTGTATCTAGATGACATCCTCATCTTCAACAAGACTTGGATGGAACACTTGCAGCATATTCAGTAGGTTTTGCACACTCTGTGGAAACACAAGCTATATGCGAATTTGGAAAAATGCCCCTTCGACATGAACAAGGTCCAATACCTGGGATGCATTTTTGATGAGCATGGGGTGCATGTCGATCCAATCAATATCCAGTTCATTCATTATTAGCCAGCCCCGACCACACTCACTGACCTTCAGAGCTTCTTAGGCCTTGCCAATTTCTATCATAGGTTCATTTTGGTATTGTCCCACATTGCACGGGCCCTTAGCCAATTGATGAGGGGTGGTGGAAAGGAAAAGTTCATGTGGGGCCAATTACAACAGAAAGTCTTCGATTGTTTGAAGCAACGCTAGTGCTCAGCCCCGGTGCTCTCATTACCTGACCTGCAACAACCTTTTGAGATAGAGATAGATGCTTCAGACTATGCTATGGGCATATTTATCACTCAGCAAGGACATCCCATGGATTATCATAGTGAGAGACTATTAGATACCGTCTGTGAGTACCCCACTTATGAAAAATAAATGTACTCCATTACAAGCTTGCTGCCAATGGAATCATTACATTCTCTGGAAGGAGAAAAATATTCACATTGATCATAAGCCTCTGTAGTTCATGCATACAAAAGGAAAATTGAAGATTAGCCTCCATCAAAAGTGGTCCACATACTTGCAGCAGTTCCATATCGACATCAAGTATAATATAAGGAGCACCAACTGTGTTGATCACTGCCTCAATCGACCTCCATTTGAAGCAATAACGATGGTGCTACACTCCTATAGACATGAGACCTTCAGATGACCCCAACTCTGTAAGAGAGATCTTGACTTCACCACTATCTACCATATGTTGGGCACAGACACAACCGTAATTGATTTCCATCTTCAGAACATATTGTTGTGCCATCTGGTACATCTTTGCATCCCATCAAGAGAGCGAGCGAAGATTATTTTAGAATCTCACTACATTTGGGTGGCAAGACACTTCGACGTAGAAAAGATAGTGGTAGTGATGAAAAAACATATCTATTGGATGAAAATTCGACATGATGTCAAAAGTTATATCAGGTCCTGCATGAAATACACCATTTCCAAACTTGCCATTAAGAAAAAAGGCATGTACACCCCTATGCCCACTCCCGGCAGGCCCTAGGAATCCATCTCGATGGACTACATGTCGGGCCTTTCATCAACAAAGCAGGGAAGTGACTATGATTTTGTGGTTTTTGATCGATTTTCCAAGATGGCGATTTTGGCCGCCTGCAAGAATAATATCAAAGCAGAGGCCACTGCCAAGATCTTCTTTGAATGAGTGTGGGTACATTTTGGGATACCACAAACCATCGTCTCATACTGGGATAGTTAGTTACTAAACACATTTTGGTCGATCCTCTAGTCATAGTTGGACACCAAGATCACCAAATACACTTCCTTCCACCCCCAAACAGATGGGAAAACCGAGGTCGTCAACATGATGATCGTGCATATCTTATGCATGTACAATTACAAGCACCTCTTAGTTCATTATTATCTATTCTTTTTTAGTCCTACCATCAAATATTGACCTTGGTTCATATTTAGTATGCTTCCCAACAAAATCCCTCTAAAACTATTGTTCCCTCTGGAAAACTAGAAGGCAACATAGCACACAGGGTGTATCGCATAGTCTCACCCAAGATAGCTCTATGGGTGGCTGCAATAATCAGGTCCTTGAAACCTAAGATTGAGTAAGATATGTGGTTGTGCATCATAAACTTTATTTAGTCCATCTAACATCTAGTTATACCATTCATTTTATGCATGCATGTTGAATACCAGATTTACTTAGTTACTTCATTCCTCTAACATTCAACAACTAATTGTTGGTCACTATAATTGCTTACTTAATTTAAACAATCAAGTGCTACATAAATTGTCAACCCAGGGAAGTCTGTTATTTCAAAGATAACCACGCACTATATATGCTCAATTCCAAAAGCAACCTAGAGTTGTAGTAAAGGAAACTATATTAATCACACTTGCCTTGAATAAACTGAAGTTCTGACTTGAATTATAGGAAAGCAACCTACCTATTGCAGAGATTAAAGAGATGATTAATCTAAAGAATCTTGGATTACATTAAAATAACAACTGCAACAGGAAAGAACAACTATTCTGTAAACATGACCCTATTCCAAAGTAGGAACTCCAACACCTTGTTTCTGATTAACACACTTTCATGAAAACATTAATGCATAGAAGGCTAACTCTATCTAACAGAGAACAGGACCCTTAATCCCTTCCATTAAGTAGGAACCTTTAGCACCAGTCTCTGATTAGCACACTCATGGAAATAATTGAAAGCTGACTAATTCTACAGAGAACAAGACCCTTAGTACCTTCCTTTAAGCAGGAACCTTTAGCACCAGTCTCTGATTAGCACACTCATGGAAATAATTGAAAGCTGACTAATTCTACAGAGAGCAGGACCCTTAGTCCCTTCCTTTAAGCAGGAACCTTTAGCACCAGTCTCCAATTATCAAACCTCATAAATTCATCACACAAGATTGCTAATTAAAATGATTATGAACTTCGTGAAAACAATGTAATATTCAATAAAACAAGGTTCTTAACAAGACAGAGTTCAGTAGTGTTTCAGCAAAGCAGAATTCATTAAAAGTGGTGTTTCAGCAGGACAAAAGTTAATCAAGGCATAAACAGAGATCACACTAACACACTATAACACTAACGGGTGAATCTTGTGAAGAAGGTGGGCCCTCCCTTCTCACAAGATTCCCCTGAGACGAAAAGGCTAGAGAAGGATGCTCAAAACAGTCTTTTATTCATCTATCAATGTATCATATTACAATCTAAAAATGAAGTACGTCCTTCTCTCTGAAACTTTCTTAGTACATAAACTGGAGATCCTTTCGAATGATGATTTCCTCTTATTTAAAGAGGGAATCCCTTCGATACAATTGATCAAAAATTACATATGTATATCTAAGTCCTATTCTTAGTCAGATCGACTTTCTAAACCGGAATAGGATGTCCTATTCTCCCGCAACATAATGTTATTACAACTGCTGAATGAGGTGTTGTTGTTACGGATGGAGTAACAGTTCTTTTGTTGTTGTTTTTGCATGCTGTTTCGGCATCGCAAATCGCGGGCTGTTTCAGCCACGAGATTTGCGCTCTGACTGTTTCAGCACTTCTCAGGTAGTAGTGATGGTTGATGCTTGGCTCACGGTGCGACTATTGTAGTCAATCTGTGTGAGTTGCTGTTGACCACAGGCTGTGTAACGACTTCCTTTGTGTTTCATCATCGTTGATCATAGACTGTGTAATAGCTTCTGTGTTTCAGCATTGTCAACCATGGACTATGTAACAGCGTCTGTGTTTCAGCATCGTCGACCATAGACTGTGCGACAGCTTCTGTGTTTCAGCATTGTCGACCATAGACTGTGCAACAGCTTCTGTGTTTCAGCATTGTCGACCATGGACTGTGTAACAACTTCTGTGTTTCAGCATCGTCGACCATGGACTGTGTAACAGCTTCTGTGTTTCAGCATCTTCGACCATGGACTGTGTAACAACTTCTGTGAATTGTTGTTTTAGCAACAGGCCTCAAATGCTAATCTTCAGTTTGAACTGTTTCAGCACTTATACATTTCTAATCAATGGTTAAGTACGAGAGTGATGTGAAATTATATGCAAAACAGATTAAACGTATAGTAAAGAGAAGAGACATTATATACCTTTGGAAAGATAAGATAAAGTGATAATATGAGTTTAAATGTGAGTGATCAAGAGTGTAATAGTGGAAAAAAGTATGGGCAAAAAGGTACATTGTGTGGTCCTAACATCCCCCCCAACTCAAGGTGTTGCATGTCCTCAGGCAACTTCACTCTGAATCAGAGTCTGAATACCGACTCTGAGCATGTAAGTTACTCAAGCAGTAGCTGTGGGAGGTACTGTCCGTTGGCGCTCTGAACCCTTGGACCCGTTGTAACCTTTGTCAAGCTGTTGTTTCTGTCTTCTTAGGCATCTTATAATGGATTTGATATCTTTCTATTGGCAACCAGAGGATAGGAAAATAAAACTGGTACCCTATCCAGCTTTCAGCACATTGCTGAACACACTGGATGTAGTTAGGTACCCTGGAGATTGCTACCTCAAGGTTAGTGAGGCTAAAAGGATTGTATTCCTATCTTTTCTCAGTGGATTGCTGCCAAAACAAGTTATTTGCCTGGAGGGCAACAATCTCTATGGATTTGATGAAGTGCTGACAATCTTGAAGCACTGTTGATTGTAGCTGTTGGACATGTTCAGTCATCCCTGGTTTCTTTAAGAACTGATAATATTCTGTGACAAAGGTGGCTACATTCTATGGTTCTGGTCTTATCCAGAGAAGGCGGTTATCTTCATTGTGTTTGGAAGGCAAGAAGTCATCTTGCCACAAAATCTGATTGTGGAGAAAGGAGGTGAACGCCCGAATCTGGATATCCCTGACAAGAGGATTAAGGTTCAGCTGCCTGTTCTCGGGGATGGCCTCGTTATGAAAATACGCCTCACAGAGGAGGTGTTGATCCCTAGCAGATGCTTCTGTAAAGGTTTTGACAAAATCTTCTGGGTGTAGTACTGCATGGGGTTTTCCTTCTATAATTGATTTGATCTGAAACCATGTAAGTCGCTCCATAAGGAACAAGGAGTAGTTGCAGGATGGTTTTCTTGTGGCCAATAGATTTTGTGCCAAGTCAAATACCAGGGCCAATCTGCCTTTCAACTCTTTGTTTTGTTTCTTAAGGGCACGAGCTTCCTGGCGTGTCTGCTCTAAAGCTTCCAAATCTGAGTAGGTATTATTTATCCAGATTTGTCTGTGCTCTTGCAGGCTTTTGGCCTGTGTTGCAGCATACTCTTTCTTCCATTTTTGTATTACTGCCTGCTCATCCCACGGCTGAGTCTGTGTTTCAGCGTTGCAAGTAGTGGGGTGAGGTAAGGTCTGAGTAGATTGTTCCACAAAAGTGTGGAGATTGATCTAGCTGGGAGGTGTAAATTCCTCAATAGGCATTGTCTGTACAACCTTGTTAACAAAAGCAGGGGTTTCAATTGTTGTAATGTAGGGTTCAGTCTTAATCTTGGGAGGTCCTGCTGGTTCTTGTGTTTCAGCTGTAGTTGGTTCTTGTGTGACAGCTATAGCTGGTTCTTGTGTAACAACAAGTTCTTCTTCTTTGACTACAAAAGTTGAAGGAGTAGGGGGAGCTCCTGGCATTGGGACTTGAATTACCTTATAGCCTGCTTGATAGTAAATATCTCCACATTGACAACACATATATTCTTTACACATGCTCTCTGTTGTAGTCCCTTCTGACATGGTTGCTATACGAGCTAGGGTGTACAAATTAAGTTCCTTCTCGTATGCTTCCTTTGCCCTGGCTAATTCTTGCTTGTATGCTTCCAGTTCAGACTTTAAAAACTCATTTTCTTGCAAGACATAGGCCATTGTTGGTTCTGGTTGAGGGATGACTGGTTCTTGTGTGGCAGTCACAGCCTCACTAGCTGGTTCTTGTGGAGAAGCTACAGGAATGGCAGTTGATTCTTGTGTTTCAGCTTCTTGATGTAAGGAAAGTAACATTGCAGCACCCTGGACCTCTGATTCCTGTATCTCAGTATCATTGTCAACAACTGGTTCTTGTGTTTCAGCCACTGAATAAGTAGTTGGTTTTTGTGTTTCAGCTACAAAATGGGTAGCTGGATCTTGTGTTTCAGCTATGGAATGGATAGCTGGTTCTTGTGTTTCAACTACGAAATGGATAACTGGTTCTTGTGTTTCAGCTACAGAATGGGTAGCTGGTTCTTGTGTTTCAGCTACTTTATTTGAGACAGATTATGTCGCAACACCCTGGGCATTTGGTTCTTGTGTTTCAGTGCCTGTGGGTGGAATAGGCAAAGATTCTGGGATTTGGAAGGTTGGAGGTGTACAGGGTATTAGTCATATGGGTTGGGGGTCTAGGGTAGTGGCAATAATAGCTGGTCTTGTTGAGGCCTATGTTCATTTTCTTTGTAAGAAGGGCGGAAAGAAGGGAATCTACTTTCGTTTACATGGGGATTTTTCCTCAATGATGGGGCAGGGGGGGTTGTCCAGCTCAAAGTCATCGCTCAGAATATGAAGGGTGGGAGTGGATAATTCTGGTAAAATATGAGGCGGGCTTGGTATGGCAGGAGGGTTAATTGGACTGATTGGTTCCGCACGGTTTTGAGGTTGTTGTTCCTGGAGGTTTTCGGGAATTTCAACAGCTTCTTGGGGGTTTATGGGTGGGTTGTTTAGTGGAGGGTTTTGTTGGGAAAAAACCCTTTGGATAAGAAGTTGGAAGAGACGGTGATGGGTGAGTGAAAGGGTGGGATCTTTAGCCTTTCTGCAGTAGTGTGCCATATTTTTCAGACAACCCAGCAAATAATAAGGAATATTCACCCGTCTATTATGCCGTAAATGAGACAATAGAAGAAAGTCGTGCTGATAAAATACCTGGTATCGGCCTTCGCAAGTAAGGTAATGTTTGACGAATCTTGCAACTTCCGGCCATGGGGGTGGCAACAAGCTAAGTTGAACACCCTGGCCTTTAAATTCAATTTGTTCTTCTGGCAAGAAGAAGTTCTGTTGGGCATTCTGAATGATATGTTTACGGCTGAACATGCGAATGCCGTCGGTAGGGAGGCCTGAGACCTGTGCTATATCCTCTTTTGTTACTGAAATTCAGACCCCTTGAACGATAGAATGGTCTTCCTGAAGGTTTTGAGCGAATTGCAGGACTTGTTGTTCATCATACGCCTGTAGTCTCTGAAAATAACTGAGCCATCCTGCCTGCTGAAAGATTTGATAAGCTACTGGATAATGTTCTAACAGGGCTATCGTGGCAGGTTTGTTCCATATAACAGAGCCTCCCATAGCTACCAGCTCGGTAAAATACACCGTCAAAGAGTTTGAGTAACAACTTCTGCACAGAGTGAGTTTTCTGAGTGAAGGTATGCAAATGGTGGTAAAACATGCGAAAGGATGGTAAAATAGGAATGGCGGTGGTGAATTCGTGTGAAATGATGGTATAAAAGATTTGATATGTCCTCCCCTCCCGTCAAGTGCGATTAATAATGATTGCACTCGAGTGGTCATAATGATTTGGAATCTTCTCATTAACTATAGCTTAACTGCATTACATAAAATTTACATACCTCGCCTTACCTTCTGATTCGTGCTGCAAACAAAATATAATGCCTATCCATGGTAGTTCTGCAGTAGTCGTGGCAGAGATTTTTGATTTATTAGATGAATTGTATCAAGGATTTGCTGACTAGAAGGACGAACTATAGTATGAGAGCATAAAATCTTGCCGACAGATAATGTTGAAAAGTTGGTGTTTCAGCAACAGAAAAGAACGGGGCGAAACAATTGCTATACGGTGTTGTTTCGTCAATGAAGAAATGTGAAGAAGTGTCGGACTGTAGTGTTTTGGCAATAGGGAGAAGGCGAAAATTTGTTGTAAATGGTGTTTCAGCAAAGGGGAAAGTCAAAAAGTGCTGAACAGTGGTGTTTCAGCATCAGGAAAAACGGGGCGAAACAATTACTGGACAGTGTTGTTTCATCGATGAAGAAAGTGAGGAATTGTTGGACTGTAGTGTTTTGGCAATAGGGAGAAGGCTAAAAGTTGTTGTAATTGGTGTTTCCGTAATGGGAAAAATGATGAAAAGTTGCTGACAATGGTGTTTCAGCAACATAGAAGAAAAGGAGAAACAATTGTTGGATGGTGTTGTTTCGTCTATGGGGAAATGGAGGAAAGTGGTAAAAGGTTGCTGAACAATGATGGGGGAAAAAGGTGTGGGGTTGCTGATAGTGGTGTTTCAGCATCGGAGGAAAGTCAAAAGTGTTGAACAGTGGTGTTTCAGCATCGGGAAAGCTTGTCTCTTTGTGAAGTAGGATCGTCCTTTCCTAGTGGCCTGTGCTTCGATCGGGAATCTGCAAAAATCGATTGTAACATGGTATTTCTTGACAAGGATTATTAGTAAATAAAATCTAATCTAATACTAAAGAAATTAACTTAAAAGAATTAATTGCAATGAGGGGTAGAAGCTCCCTCTAAGAAGAGGTAATGGGAGTCTGCCATGCATGTGGCCTTAAAATCTTCTTTGGAAATAGGGCGCTGGTATAGACGGAGCTAATGACCATTTACAAGTAACAGAGTTTTGGAGTCATCGATTGTGATGAGCCTTACTGTTCCATTGGGGAAAACAGTGTCTACTTCGTAAGGTCCAAGCCATCTTGTACGCAGTTTCCCTTGAAATTTATTGAACCGAGAGTCATACAGTAGGGCCCAATTACCTTTTTGGAACTGCTTGTTTTTGATAGCTTTGTCATGCCATTTTGATCTTTGTTGTTGAATTATGGTTGTCTGCTGAATGGCATCTAGTCTTTTCTCCTCCAATTCATTAAGCTGCTACAACCTGGCTGTCTGTGCATCGGTTAAATCAAGGTTAATAGCTAAAGCAGTCCTTAAGGTTTTTATCTCAAATTCCACAGGAAAGACAACACTCTTTCTGTAGACTAATTCATAGGGAGAGAATCCTGTAGTATTTCTCCAGGTAGTTCTATAGGCCCATAATGCTTCGGGGAGCCTGTAGGACCAATCCTTTCTATTTTCCTTCACTGTTTTTGTGAGAATGGCTTCTATTACTTTGTTTGTGCTTTCCACCTGTCCATTGGCTTGGGGGTGGTATGCTGTAGTCATTCTATGCTGGATATGATATTCTTGAAGGGTGGCTTTGAAACC